>JAKCPI010007138.1:0-28004 GCA_023213315.1 Euborellia annulipes | reverse complement strand
CATGAAATTTTGCCATATCTTTCATAGAACAAATTCGGGGTGTCCTTCGTGTAACATATTAAAAATTTTTCTCTTAACTTCTCAGGAATAACTATTCTACCTTGCCAAAGTAAAATTTTATCTTCATAAGACAAAAAATCTCGTTTTTCAAAATAAGTAAATAATTCATTTCCTAATTTTTTCTTTTCATTTGGCCACCCATAAGTAACAAATTCGATAACTTTTGAAAGTATCAGGTCATTAGCAGTTTCTTTCCTTAACTCTTTTCTTGTGACTGGAAGTTCTTCTAGCTTGATATTTAAAAGCTGATTCAAACGACCTTTTTTCTCTAAAGAAGAATATGACCCATCTATCGGAAGTCTAGATAAAACATCTGCAGTGACATTATCTGAACCTTTTACATGCTGAATTTCATAGTTAAAACTACTCAAAATAAGAGCCCATCTTGTCAATCTATTAGAGGCCATCTTGGGAATTTCTGATTTCTCTCCTAAAATTCTTTCTAAAGGTTTATGATCTGTTTTTAGTATAAACCTCTTCCCAAATAAATACTCGTAAAATTTAGTAACTCCAAAAATTATTGCTAAAGACTCTTTATCGATTGCTGAATATTTTTTTTCAGCCTCGCACAATTTTCTAGACGCGAATGCAAGAGGACGTTCCATACCATTAGGAAATTTATGCATAAGTACACTTCCAATACCATAATCACTAGCATCAGAATATAAAATTAATGGCAAATCCGGATCGTAGTGTACTAATGTATCCGAAGAGGATATACTCTCTTTCAATTGATTTACAATTTTACTATCCTCTTCTGACCAGGACCAACGAACTCCTTTTTTAATTAAACGATGTAAAGGGATACACAAATTTTGCAAATTAGGTATGAATTTAGAATAATAATTAATAGCTCCTAGAAATGATCGAAGTTCATGAACATTTTTAGGTATTGGCATATTTTTAATTGCTTTAATTTTTTCTTCAGTTGGATGAATTCCTATCTGGTCAATCTGATGCCCCAAATATGTCACTGATCTCTTAAAAAAAACACACTTATCCTTATTAATTTTAATATTTGCTTGACGAAATCTATCAAATACTTTTTTTAACTTGTTTAAATGATCCTCTTTGTTAATCCCGGCCACTATAACATCATCTATAAAACTCGCAGTATTTTCTAAACCAGATAAAATAAAGTCCATTGTTTTTTGAAAAAGCGCTGGAGCAAAATTCACTCCAAAAGGCAAGCGTTTATAGCGAAAATAACCTTTATGTGTCGCAATGACTAAATAATTTCGAGAACTTTCCTCCACCTGCATTTGAAGATATGCATCTTTTAAGTCAATAACAGAAAAATATTTAGCTTTTCCTAACTTTTCCAAGATTTCTTCAAACCGGGGTAGTGGGTGAGGATCAATTAAAATATGTGGATTCAAAGAAACTTTAAAATCACCGCAAATTCGAATTTTTCCGGTTGGCTTAACAACACATACAATAGGGGAAGCCCATTCAATTGGGTTAAGAGTAGAATCAACGGGTTCCAAAACATCATTTTCAATTAATCTATCTATCTCCTTTTCGACAGCATTCTTAATGTGAAAGGGGACCCTTCTAGGAGGAAAAATCTTTCCTGATATATTCTCTTTAATTTTAATTCTCGCTTGATGTCCCTTTATACAAGACATAGAACCCTCGAATAAATCTTTATATTCTTTAAGTAATAGATCTAATTTTTCATCGTTTTTCATTTCACTATTTTTAGAAATTTCACAAATTTTTACTTCTTCTGGTAAAGTTAAATCAAAAGCTAAGCACCAATCCAACCCAAAAAGGGGAACATCATTCGCTTCTATAACATAAACAGTTAAATTTTTACTTTTATTATTGACATTAACTGAAACATTAGCTTTTCCCAAAATATCGAGAGGAAGATTAGTATAAGCTATTAATCTTTTTGCCGCAGTTAATTTTGGGGATCCAATTTTTTCCAAATTTTTTTATCTATTACAGATTGTGCGGCTCCAGGATCATATAACATCTCCACCTTCACGCTATTCAATTTAACCTCAATTACAGCTTTATTCCCTTTTCGTGCAATACGATTTATTGAATTAATATTTTCAGAATCACTTGAATCTTGATCATCTGACAAATTCGTATCAATTTTACGAATTTCCCTATTCGCTTTGCTTAAGATAGCCTTACCTTTAATAAGGCAAACCCGAGATAGATGACCCAGTTTACCGCAAGAAAAACAGGTGACTTTGCTTCCAGGACATTTCTCACTTGGTTTGTGCTTCGGAAATCCACATTTGAAACAATCAACTTGTCCATTCAATATTCTTGGTTTATCTTTAGATGAATTTTGGACCCGACGTACTTGATTCTCATCTTCATTCGAAGCGTTTGTAGACATTTGTAAATCTTGTTGATATAGACTCGCTCTTTGCAAATTTTCCGCAGTTGCTTCAACATCTTTTAACTTTGACTTATTTGAAGAATGAATCGTTAAAATGTCCTTTTGCCAAGAATCGTTATTTATGCCAATTATTAGTTGATCCCTTAACCGCTCTTCCAAAGTACAACCATATTCACATTTACGCGCTATTGCTTTCAGTTCATTCAAAAACTCTGAAATTAATTCTTCTTTTTTCTATATCTTCTAGAAAACCGGACCCTCTCAGCTAACACACAACTTTTCTTAATAAAAAATTTTTCAAGAGCAGACTTTACTTCTTCATAGGATTTAGTTGAAACATTCTCAGGTGAAAAATGGTCCACCAACATCTTGAAAGAATTTGGCCCGATATTAACTAGAAGTAATGTCGTCCTAGCTTCATCTGCTTCTGGAGATTCATTCATTAAATCATAAATCTTTAATTCTGTCTCAAACCTCTGAATATAATATTCAAATTCTTCAGTTGATGGATCAAATTTTTCAAATTTAAACTTTTTTAAACTTTTCTTAATATCCACTGCATCTCCATGATCTTGATTAGTTTGGTTTCTATTTCTAGGCATTTCCTCGTCGCCAAAATGTGATATATAATAAAAATAATAGAAAGTTTTGGAGAACAAACTAGTTTATATTTGTATAACATCAAAACAACGTAACTAAAAACAATATATATATAAACACTGTAGTCAAAATATTCAACTGGATAACAAACTCATATAACAAAGGGGGTAATTACCCCCCTGAGATTTGAGAAAAATATTTTTTTTTTGGAAGAAAATTGTGTTTTTAATATAAAATTTTCAAAATTAATACTTAAAAATTTGATTTGTATATAAATTCTGGTAAACAACTACAGAATTCACCTTTAAATTACCGATAATAAGGAAAAATTGTGTGCTGTGCGAACAGTCACACCAGATTACCCCTCTCAGAGAAAATCCTCTGGATCCGCCATTGTATTTTTGCCATAAATATATTGCATATTTGGCTGCATATTTTAATACTTTTACTGCATATTATATGGCATATTTAGCGGTTTTTGGTGCATAAAAATCCGGGCTCTAGTTATTAATATTCTTCCCAATGCTGTGTTTATGTTCTTCTAATCGTGAAAATAGTTTCCCTAAAGTTGCCAAATGGCTCGAATCATCGCTGCCAGTTACAATTATATCATCAAGATAATTAACACAACCTGGTAATCCGGTAATTATTTGCTCGATAAATTTTTGGAATATTGCAGGAGCCGACACTATTCCAAAAGCTAGCCACTCATACTGGTACAACCCTTGAGGTGTATTAATAACAGTTAGCTTTTTTGACTCTTTATCTAATTCTAATTGGAGGTAAGCATCAGATAAGTCAATCTTAGAAAACCTTCTACCATTGCGCAGCCTGTGAAAAAGCTCTTCAGGACGTGGAATTGAAAACTGTTCAATCTGAAGTTGTGGATTAAGGGTAACTTTAAAATCACCACAAATTCTAATAGACCCTGAAGACTTTGGAACCACAACTATAGGGGCTGCCCATTCACTGTAGGTAAGGGGTTTTATAATTCCTTTCTCCTCAAGGCGATTTAATTCGGCTTTTACAGCGTCTTATAGTGCGAATGGAATCAGCCGCGGTTTGAAAAACTTCGGTTTCGCATCAGTCTTCAGGTAAAGTTTAGCTTTAAAAGTTGTGCATTTACCTAGGGAAGCCTCAAACAATTTCTCATGTTTCTTTAATAACTCCTCTACTTCTGGTTTATCTATTCTAGGTGACTGAACCTCTACAGCGTTTATTAAGTCCACATCAAAATTTATTTTTTCTGCTATAGTAAACCCAAAACTTTTAAACCATGGGATTCCAAAAATATTTGAGGCCTTTGGAGAATCCACTACGAACAATCTTAACTGTAGAACATTGGATCCAATAGAAGCATTGCATATGAACCACCCCTTAATCAGGGCCGTTTTAAGAAATTCGGCGTCCGTGGGCTACTAGAAATAACGCGCCCCTCTTCCTAAGAAAATACACAGAATAGCAAATGGGAGCGGGGTGTCCGGAAAAGTTATACAAAAGTGTCAGAAAAAAATCTATTTATTACTTTTATACTAAACAAAAATAAAATTTAATTAAATCAAAAAACATTTAAGAAGAAAAACATACCTTAAAATATGATGAAAGAAAAGGATAAAAATTAATAAATAAATATTTATAGACCGAAATCTCCTTAAAACGCTGACTTTTCGGCAAGGGTGTAGGAAGGGAAAAACAAAATGAAAAACTTTTTTTTTATTTTCCCCAAATGAGTCTATTTCCTGATATTTCGAAGGCACATATGCTCTTCTTCTTCAGAGGAAGCTGAAAACAATACAATGTTAACAAAAAAGTATTCTTAATAATAGTTATACATAAAAGGCATTGGTTGTACCTCATTTTACACTCCGTTAACATTATAATTACAGTCAAGGTTTTTTGCATACAAGAAAGCCATATGTCCTCGGTAACTCTTGAGAGCATTCTAATTTGAAAATCATGATACAAATTCCATTTATTAATTTCGTTTAAATGTATTAATATAAAAATAATTAAATCTATTTTAAATCCAGGCTTTTATTAGATCATTCAACCTTTAGTCAGTTTGTTTTTTTAAATAATATAATTAATACATTCTATATAAATTCATCAATTAATCTTTTTAACGTTTTGACAAATATTATTTTTTATTTTTTTATATGAAAAATTGGTACAGCAGAAATTTATTTTAATCACCAACAAACGAGATACTGTCCGAGGGGGCAGGCTATTTTTGAGTTAGCAGTATTTTATATTCACCCATTAACCATTCTAAAGTTTACCGCCCTATTAATGTTAAGTTGGATGTAGCAAGTTTCTTTAAAATATATTTTGTGCCAGTTTTCTTCTCTACAGAGAACCTTAACTGACTCCAAATCAAAATTAAAATTATGGCTTAAGTCTTGCGAATGTTTTTGTAGGGCTGTAACATTATTAGTTTTGTCCACCGACCTCCTATGTTCATCCACCCTCAGTTTTATTATTGTTGTACCATTTTAAACATTTTTCTGTATTACTTTGTAAAGTCGATTTGTTGTTTTTATAATTAAATGAATTTTTGGGGACCAGGTTGAAAACGTACTGGAAAAAATTAACGCATACAATAGTACTCTAAAATTCACAGTTGAAATGGAACACAATAATTGTATTAACTTTCTTGATATGACCCTTTACAACAGAGCCCCCAATATAGGTATTGACTGGTATCAAAAACCTTACTCCAGCAATATTATTTTAAACTTTCATTCGTCCAACCCAATGACACATAAATTGAATGTACTCGATGGCCTACTCTATAGAATTTTGAGTTTGAGTGACCGTTGTTTTTGGGAAAATAATATAAAAAAATATATAAAAATCTGGTGTGACTGGCGCACAGCACACAACTTTCTCTTACCTTCGGTAATCGAAAGTTGTGTTCTGTGCTTGTCACACCAGATTTTTTGTGTCGACATATATTTAGTTCCCGACAGTACGGAACATTTGAATTCAGATGTAAAATTTATAAGTATGGGAAAATATTTATATTTTGTTACCATGGCAACCATTTCTCCTATCTTCCCTATGAAATACAAGAGTAAAGTGGTCTTCAGAAGATTTCAATTGCAAAATGAGAATATACATTTTAAAGAAAATCTAAAAATTAATTGATTTTTGAATTTTAAAAAAAATCGTTGGAGCAAATTTTGAGAAAATCGAAAAAAACTGAAAAAATACATCAGTAAAGTACTAGTACTCTTTGGCCGATTTTGATTAAAAGCTTATTTTTCCGGTCCCGGGGGGTGTTTAACTTAAATATAAAATTTCAACCTCGTAACTCAATTCCTTCATCCTTAAAATTGAACACACACCCACCCACCCACCCACCCACACACCCACACACCCACAGACAGACCATGTCGCGAAAACCACTTTTTTGGATTCAGGGGACCTCAAAACGTGAAGATCCATCAAAATCTCGACATCGAATTTTGACATGAATCCAATACTTTCTCTCTCTATATATATTACATATATACATAAGTAAGAGAAAGTAAAAATAACGAAAAATAACAATTATCCCATTCATTTAACAAACAAAATTATAAATAAAACAAAGACAAAAATAGCAAAACTAAACAACCCACCACCCCCATTTTCCTCGCTTAACAATAAAATAGAAAAAGAAAGTTTCGGTTTTTTCCCAATAACTTTCATCCGTGATTTCAATAAAATTAAAGCCATATTCCATAAATATAAAATAAATATTATCCCAAAAACAACTGGAAACTTAAAGTTCTTGTATAACACTAAAGACAAAGATAAAAAAGACAGAATTCATAGCACAGTTTACCAAATTGAGTGCAAGGACTGCAATAAGGTTTATATTGGAAACACAAAAAGAGCATTAAAATTGAGGGTGGATGAACATAGGAGGTCGGTGGACAAAACTAATAATGTTACAGCCCTACAAAAACATTCGCAAGACTTAAGCCATAATTTTAATTTTGATTTGGAGTCAGTTAAGGTTCTCTGTAGAGAAGAAAACTGGCACAAAAGATATTTTAAAGAAACTTGCTACATCCAACTTAACATTAATAGGGCGGTAAACTTTAGAATGGTTAATGGGTGAATATAAAATACTGCTAACTCAAAAATAGCCTGCCCCCTCGGACAGTATCTCGTTTGTTGGTGATTAAAATAAATTTCTGCTGTACCAATTTTTCATATAAAAAAATAAAAAATAATATTTGTCAAAACGTTAAAAAGATTAATTGATGAATTTATATAGAATGTATTAATTATATTATTTAAAAAAACAAACTGACTAAAGGTTGAATGATCTAATAAAAGCCTGGATTTAAAATAGATTTAATTATTACTTTCTCTTACCTATGTATATATGTAATATATATATAGAGAGAAAGTATTGGATTCATGTCAAAAATTCGATGTCGAGATTTTGATGGATCTTCACGTTTTGAGGTCCCCTGAATCCAAAAAAGTGGTTTTCGCGACATGGTCTGTCTGTGTGTGTGTGGGTGTGTGTGTGTGTGTGTGTGTGTGTGGGTGTGTGTTCAATTTTAAGCATGAAGGAATTGAGCTATGAGGCTGAAATTTTATATTTAAGATAAACACCCCCCGGGACCGGAAAAATAAGCTTTTAATCAAAATCGGCCAAAGATTACTAGTACTTTACTGATGTACTTTTTCAGTTTTTTTTTATTTTCTCAAAATTTGCTCCAACGATTTTTTTTTAAATTCAAAAATCAATTATTTTTTAGATGCTCTTTAAAATGTATATTCTCATTTTGCGATTGAAATCTTCTGAAGACCACTTTACTCTTGTATTTCATAGGAAAGATAGTAGAAATGGTTGCCATGGTAACAAAATATAAATATTTTCCCATACTTATAGATTTTACATCTGAATTCCAATGTTCCGTACTGTCGGGAACTAAATATATGTCGACACAAAAAATCTGGTGTGACAAGCACAGTACACAACTTTTGATTACCGAAGGTAAGAGAAAGTTGTGTGCTGTGCGCCAGTCACACCAGATTTTTTTTATATTAATACATTTAAACGAAATTAATAAATGGAATTTGTATCATGATTTTCCAAGGGCGGATACAAGGGGGGGGGGGTAAAGGGGTAATTACCCCCCCCCGAGATTTGAAAAAACGGTAAAAATTTTAGAAACCGCGAACGGAGCATGAAAAATTTTTGGTTCCGCAAACGGAACATGTGAAAAAATTTGGTTCCGCGAACGGCATATAAAAAAATTTTTGGTTCCGCGGGCGAAAAAAATTTAGTGTCTCTAAAAAAAAGGTAAAATATTTAAAAAATTTTTGGTTCCGCGGACGGCACATTGAAAATTTTTGGTTCCGAGGGCGGCGGAAAAAATTTTTGGTCTCTAAAAAAAAGGTAAAATATTTAAAAATTTTTTGGTTCCGCGGACGGCACATGGAAAATTTTTGGTTCCGAGGGCGGCGGAAAAAATAAAAATTTTTGGTCCCGCGGACGGCACACGAAAAATTTTTTGGTTCCGCGAACGGCACATGAAAAATTTTTTGGTTCCGCGAAAAACAAAATTTTTCGTAGAAAAACTTTTGAGAACAGCCCCCCCCCCCCCCGAAAAAAATTTCTATATACGCCCACACCAGATTACCCCCCCCCGAGAAACACCTCTGGATCCGCCCTTGTGATTTTCAAATTAGAATGCTCTCAAGAGTTACCGAGGACATATGGCTTTCTTGTATGCAAAAAACCTTGACTGTAATTATAATGTTAGCGGAGTGTAAAATGAGGTACAACCAATGCCTTTTATGTATAACTATTATTAAGAATACTTTTTTGTTAACATTGTATTGTTTTCAGCTTCCTCTGAAGAAGAAGAGCCTATGTGCCTTCGAAATATCAGGAAATAGACTCATTTGGGGAAAATAAAAAAAAAAGTTTTTCATTTTGTTTTTCCCCTTGCCGAAAAGTCAGCGTTTTGAGGAGATTTCGGTCTACAATTTCTCTCGGAATCACTCATCAGCTTCAATCAATAAATATTTATTTCAGAAGAAAGTCCTAACTTTTTTTTATAATTATGAGCAAGAAGCTAGTCATTGAATTCATCTCCCTGCTTCTCTTCTATTGCGATTAGTGAGATTAAAACGTCACACACACACACACACACACACACACACACACACACCTCCTCTCTCCAAAATTAAAAGCTATTTGTGACCATCCACATGAAAAGGTACCAAATCTTCACAGTTGAGTTTTTATTCTTTCTGTACAGATCACATCCCGCTGAGCAAGCTGGTATTTTTGAGAAATATGAGTTTAAAGTTTGTTTGGTCCCTTTTCTCTTTTCTCCCCTTTGTCTTGTTTTTTCAATTTTTTTGAAGTTTTCTAGTAAATCAACTCTCATAAATATTTAGCCCAGTTAAGATTTGGTGCCTTTTCATGTGGACGGTCACATTTATAATTTGCATATTTCACTTTCATAAAGGGTTAACATATTATTTTTATAATTTCTTTCTTAAAACATATTTATAAAATAACTTACACCAGAGGGTGTAAACGAGTGTACATAGTGGCGGATTAAGGCAATATAAGGCCTTAGGCTCAAAAAAAAAAAAAAATTAGGCCCCGGATAACAAAATTGTCTTTAGAAATTAATTCATAGGTATTATAAATTTAAGTAATGATTGAATTTCATAATCAATTGATAAATTTTGTATAAAAATGAAATGAAATTTTATATTACGATTAAAATTAATATGATAATCAATTTCGGGGGCCCCCATATTCCACGGGGCCCTAGGCGCGCGCCTAGTGTGCTTTCCTTATGATCCGCCACTGGGTGTACATATTTCCTTCTCAATTAAATATCATTAATATTTTTCCAAAAGGATTCGGACCAGTAGGTTCAATTAAAGTCAAAAAGTTTTTTTAAAACAAAACTTTATTTGACCCCAGACAATGTTTCGTCCACTTGCTGTAGGACTTCTTCAGTGGTTGGCTAAAATATTAATACAAGATGTTTTTTTTACTCCCTATTTTTTACAAAATAAAATTAAAAATAAAATTGTTCTTTTATAACTTACAGTCATAGAGAGCCATATAATATAAAATTATCAAACAGTAGGGCTTTAACAAAAAATACATCGACATCTCTTTTCTCTAACTTCTTGCTAAGACTAAATTCTATTTTATCAACTAATACAAATCTCTTAATTTTTTTAATCCAAATCTATTTTTATTATCATTACTGTTTTTGTTTTTATTAATTTAACTATCTTATTTTTAAATAACTTTTTTGTCTTTTTATTTCCCACCACTTTTACTTTCTCATACCCTATATATGAAATATATAGAGAGAGAAAGTATTGCGATCATGTCAAAAATTCGATGTCGAGATTTTGATGGATATACATGTTTTGAGGTCCCCTGAGTCCAAAAAAGTGGGTCCCGCAAATTGGTCTGTGTGTGTGTGTGTGTGTGTGTGTATGTATGTGTGTGTGTGTGTCTGTATGTGTGGACAGATTTTTAGCATGAAGGAGTTGAGCTACCGGGTTGAAATTTTATATTTAACTTAAGTACCTTTGAAGAATCTCAAAATAAGCTTTTGAACAAAATCGGCCAAAAAGTACTAGTACTTTACTGATGTACTTTTTCAGTTTTTTTCGATTTTCTCAAAATTCCCTCCAAGGATTTTTTTTAAAATTCATAAATGAACTATTTTTTAGATGCTCTTTAAAATGTATATTCTCATTTTGCCGTTGAAATCTTCTGAAGACCACTTTACTCTTGTTCTTCATAGGAAAGATAGAACTGGTTGCCATGGTAACGGAATTTAAATCTTTTTCTTTTTATTAGATTAAAAATCAATTATTATTTAAATTCCCATTTATTTTTATTTTATTTGTGTCTTTAATTGCTTAGGAGAAAACATATATCTCTCTCTCTCTCCACTTGCAAACATTATCGCCTGTCTCTCCGCCTTCTCTCATAGGCCTAATGTTAATTTCCTATAGGAATTTGTATGTTAATTTCGATTCAAAAGGGGGTCCCCTTTGGAACTTTTTAGGCATTTAAAATTTTTTTTTCCAATTCTTATGAAATTTTGTATTTATTTACGATTCTATATTGTGTATAAAATGTCCAAATATGAGATTAAAATTTTGAAAAATAACCATAGTTTATTTGAAGCAGTCAACATTTAAAATGCAAGTTTGAAACTAAGGTGCTATCGGAAACTAAATATATCTCGACACAAAAAATCTGGTGTGACCAGCACAGTGCGCAACTTTCTCTTACCGAAGGGTAAGAGAAAGTTGTGTGCTGTGCGCCAGTCACACCAGATTTTTTTAAATATATTAGTTCACACACATCATAACTTTTTAAGTTTTTCTAAGATGACCCCACATGTCGTACCCAAGGTCTCTGTGTCCACTTTAAAATTCACTGTTTTTTCAATGTTCATTTGAATATAGCAGGCCTCCTTGAATTTTCTTCTCGGGTCATCTTTTTCAAAGCCGAGGATTTTTACATCTTCCAGATTAAATTCGTGGTTCTTGTCGAGCGAATGAATGGCTAGCGCACTGACCAGCCTTTTGTATTGGACCGATTTAAAATGCTCCGATAGTCGAGTTCTTAAAAAACCGCCGGGACTCTCCGATATATATATATATATATATATATTTATTGTTGTCCTTTTTGCATGTTTCACACTCCAGATAATAAATTAATCCCTTCCTATTCAACTTGCCTATCTTATCTTTATTGTTGTAGATGTAATTTAAATTCTTTAGATTTTTTGAAATAGAATTTTATTTTCGATTCATTTAATACTCTACTTATTTGTTTAGATATTTCAGGTGATATTGTACGGACAGAGTAAAATTATTTATTTCAATATTTTCATTTATTACATTTTCCAACCGATTATTTCTATAAAATTTTTCAATCATGGAGTTTACAAATTTTTTAGGGTATCCGTTTTTTTGACATTTATTTTTCAGTTTTTCCACATTTTCTTTTATAAAACTTGGGTGACAAATTTTTTGAATTTGTCGAAGTTCATTATTAATAATGTTTATTTTTTGTTGTATTGGATGATTTGATTGGAAATTGATCATTCTGTCCGATTTTGTTTCCTTTTTAAAAAGGTTTATTTTTAAATTTCTTTCACATCTTATAATTTTTAAATTTAGAAAATTAAGTTCTCCATTTTTCTCTCTTTCCATTGTGAATTTTAAATGATCATTCACATTATTCAATGCCCTCAGAATGTCATCCATGTTAGATTTTTGTACAATCGCAAAAACATCATCCACATAAATTAAAAATAGTTTAAAACTGAAATCTTTTAGGGTATTTTTTAAGATGTAGTCCATGGCTAAATCACCCAATACCGGCGATAGTCTTCCTCCTATGGCCACTCCTTTTTCTTGTTTGTAAATTTTATTGTTAAATGAAAAATAGTTGTTATTAAGGCACCTTCTTCAAATTCTTCTTTATCTAAACATGTAAAATTTTTTATTTCTTCCCATCTTTCATTTATAATTCTCTTCAACCAATCCATTTCAATCGAAGGAAAAAGTTGGACCACATCGTAGCTCAGCATTATTTCGTCCGATTCTATCTCTTGCCTGGAGATAATATCCACAGCCTGATAGGAGTTTTTTATTCTATACTCCCAACTTACTATATTTTTTAAAATAATTGAGAAGAATCCACACAAGTTTGAATTTGGCGAGTCAATGGAGGCAACCACAGGTCTTAAAGGGTGGCCTTCCTTGTGATATTTTAATAGCCCGTACATCCGAGGAAGCAATGAATTTTTGTTTTTTAATCTTTTTAGATCATTTTTGTCCACTTTTTGGTTTTTCATAAGGCAATCGAGGTATTTATTGACCTTATTCTCTATTTTATTCGTGGGATTTCCTTTAACCTCAACAAACATCACTCTATCGTTTAAAATACTATTCATTTTTGCATTGTAATTTTCCCTTTTCATTATTACTGTCCTATTGTCTTTATCAGTTGACAAAATAACATATTCTCTTTTATCGAATTAATAAAAACGTTGGTCTTTTTAATTATTCTTTCAATATAATCGTATTTATATTTAGAATTAATTCGTTTATTTAAGTAATTTAAAATTATATTATTTGTTTTAATTTTTATTTTATCTTTTTCTAATTCGGGAAGTTTCGATCTCTTTAGCAAAAATTCAATATCACATAACATTTCGATAATATTTTCTTTTGCATGTCTCCGAGTCACATATGTGAATTTTGGACCTAATTGGAGAACCGATTGCACTTCCTCGGGAATATTCATCTCAGTCAAATTAATCAAAAAATCATTTTGCGTTGTGATTGTTTTTTGATTTCTTACTAAATTATTTATCTTTTTCATGTTAGTCATTTTTTGAATATTTAGTGATTTTTCGAAATCAATGTATTTTTATTCTATTAAAAAGTAGTTTGTCTATCATAGATTCAAGTTCGGATAGTTTCTTTATAAGATAATTATCTAAATTCTTTAATTGTCTATGTGCGTCTTTGATTTTCAATTTTAGCAATGACCAGTGGCGGCTAGTGACCGAGACAACTGGGTAGGCGACAAATATATATTACTTACGAAAAATAGAAAAAAAGAAAGAAAAAAGGCGTATTTATTTATTTTTGTAAATTAAATCTATTCGCCTATCTTTTAATTTAGAAAATAATTCAATAATTTGATCTGTAAAGTTATCTTGTTTCGAAATTTGAACTAATAAATCTTCATGAGAAATTGCGCTCTACGGTAACACTTGTCATCGGCTTGGCATAGGCTGCTTAGTTCATCGCCTAACCGTTCGACTTATAGCGCTAGCTATCACTGCTGTGCGCATGCGCGACTGTCTAGAAATGTGGGCAGCGGAGTGTGGAGTACAGGCAGTAAATAGGCAAAGAAAAATATCGCCTTTACTTTATAAATACGAGGTTCTGAAGTGTTTCAAATTTTTTTTTTTTTTTGCAAAATCATATATATTAATTAATAAATATAGTAATTATTTTATGAAACTAAATATTTTTAAACTTAATCTATATATATAAAAATGAAATGGGAAAAATGTATGTATGTATGTAAATATGTATGTATATGTTCTATAGAAATCCACAATTTTCAATGAATCCATTTGAAATTAAGTACACCTATAATACATAGCTCTGGGAGTAACGTAGTAATAATTTGAATCTCTTAAATGTTTTGGAAAATTAATTATAATCAAATTTCTTCAATATGGGAACACAAAATCAACAAGTTGGCTAGGAAATTAGAGAGCGTCCTTTATGCTCTGAGAACCAGCTTCCTACCTGACTATGGGCTGGGGGTGGGGGCTACGCAGCAGTTGAAAAACGAAGAGAGGACTCAGGTGACTGACCCTTTAAACAGTCATAAACAGACCCTTTTGTGCTGATCCCAATCGGTACCCTCGCCTCGCTTGAATATAAGATCCTTCCTACTTGCATTGCAACAAGAAATATCCCAAATTGGGAATAAACTTGCTCGCCGAAGGCGAGCAAGGGAGTCCAGGGGCGCAGCCCCCTGGCTAGGCGGAAAGCCCGCCGAAGGCGGGCTTTGCGACTAGTAAATATAATAAAATTGATAAATATTTTTCATCTGTATATTTATAAGGTAGGCGTCGCCTAACTTGCCTACCCTAGCGAGCCGCCACTGCTTTAGCACCAATATAATAATAATTAAGAGTGAGTTGTTGTCTTGCAGGCCAAACTCTTCATCGAAAGTGTTGGCAGCGAATGCAGCGTCAATGTGGGTGAAGGTCATCTCCAGTTGGCTTTGTCTTATGCTCTACACCTGGACTCTCATCGCTCTTATCGTTTTACCTAATCGAGAATTCAACTAAATTTTCTTTTTCCTCTTCCCAAGTAAATACTTATATTAAATAATAATTATAAAATATCTTCTCAATATTATATCTATGTATATTTATTATTCAAAGAATGATTTTTATTAAGTCTGTTAATGTTAATTTGATGTGAGGTTTATATATATATATATATATATATATATATAAAGATAAAAATTTCTATCAAGATATCAATAGGATAATATCCGGTCTTAGTGAATATTATTCCCATGTAAATGCCGAATCCATTGGAGAATTTTTTTTAGAAGGCATAAGTGATAATAATCGCTAGAACTTGTTTGTTTCTGTATTAAAAAAAAAAAAAAAAAAAAAAAACAGAATCAACAAGAGCCTACGGTAGAAAGCTTAAATATGATGATCTTATTATTTCTATTTTCAACTTATTAATCGAAAAACCCTGTGGCGTCATCCCCCGAGTTACCTTATACTAAGTATTGTAGTAGTATTATTAGGAGAATTTTTAATTATAGACCACATATTTGTATTAAATATTTATTAAAAATATATAAATACTGTACAACTTATTCTGCAGCCGTTATCAAGTACTGTGCACTTGTTCCGACTCAAGTGAACTAACTGTCATGTCCGTTACTTGCCTTTTTATATATACAGCGACGTCAGGGCCATCTGCCGGCATTTCTGTGAAGTTAGATTCAAATTTTCCCGCTCTTTTTCACTCATTTCCAATAAGTTATCCAATTATCAAAGCAAGTATTTACATAAAAAACAATAAGTTTCTTGAGTTTGATTTTTACATAGATGTTATAAAATATTATTATTAAATCATTCCAAAATTACACATATACATACATACGTACAATACATGTGTATATGTGTAATTTTAGAATGATTTAATATATAAGATGCTATAAAATATTATTATTAAATCATTCTAAAATTACACCTCACTACATCTTGGCTTTTCCTCTCCCTTCTTAAACCCTGAAAAATGTTATCGCTACCAGTGGCGTAAATAACACCCCCACAAAACCCACAGTGAGGGGCGGGGGGGGGGGGGCAATTCAAGGGGTGCCGCGATCTAGACGCATTCAAAATATTTAAAGGAATTTAAATATATAGTAAACGCATTAACTTTAAAATAAATTTTGCAAGATAGACCCAGATAAAGTATAATAATAGCTGTGCCGTCAGTTCCAGGGGGAAGGCTTTGGCCCAGGCATTTTGGCTGTAAGGAGAGTTGTGTTATTATCAGTGGCGTCATTTGGAGAGGCAAGGGGGGTAGGGGGGTATTTGATCTTATTTTTATAAAATTTTATATTATTCTAAATAAAATACTTCAAAATACATCTACGAGTATAGAAAATGTACAAAATTAAATAATTAATTTAAGTAATTGAATATTTGATTATAGCTGTAGTAATGTATTCAAAATAATAAGGAATAATTTCCAAAGAAGAATGCAGCCAAATTGGAACACAAATCGCTTCTGGCTTTGCAATTCATCGCTGAAAAAAAAAACATTTTGAACAAATCAAAGGCTAAGGAACACGTTGTGGGTGTTGTTTAAGCGCTGTTGGTAGAACAGGCCCTTATTTATAAAAGTTGATGATTGCAGAATTAAATATAAATAATTTTTAATTCAATTTGAAATATAAATTAAAAGTTTGAGATAATTTTCAAAAAAAAAAAAAAATAGTTTCTTTGATAAAAGGGATTATGTTGGATCTTCAGCTTCATCAGTATCATCAGCTTCTGGATCGGCCAATGGATCCAACTGACGTTGATTGGCATCGACAAGTCGAAACGCTTCTAAGAATTCATTTAAATCTACTAATCCGTCTTTATTCATGTCCATGGCTCGACATAATTGCAGCATCTCCTCCTAAAAATAAATAAAGCAAATTCTATTTATATACAATAATTCGCTCTGTCTGCCCGAAATAATTGAATGAACATGAGAGGAGGGGGGGGTGAGTATATTTAGGGCATAAAACAAAAAATCTGGTGTGACTGGCGCACAGCACACAACTTTCTCTTACCTTCGGTAATCGAAAGTTGTGTTCTGTGCTTGTCACACCAGATTTTTTGTGTCGACATATATTTAGTTCCCGATATGACAGTACGGAACATATGAATTCAGATGTAAAATTTATAAGCATGGGAAAATATTTATATTTTGTTACCATGGCAACCATTTCTCCTATCTTCCCTATGAAATACAAGAGTAAAGTGGTCTTCAGAAGATTTCAATCGCAAAATGAGAATATACATTTGAAAGAGCATCTAAAAAATAATTGATTTTTGAATTTAAAAAAAAATCGTTGGAGCAAATTTTGAGAAAATCGAAAAAAACTGAAAAAGTACATCAGTAAAGTACTAGTACTCTTTGGCCGATTTTGATTAAAAGCTTATTTTTCCGGTCCCGGTTGGTGTTTAACTAAAATATAAAATTTCAACCTCGTAGCTCAATTCCTTCATGCTTAAAATTGAACACACACACACACACACCACCACCCACCCACACACAGACAGACCATGTCGCGAAAACCACTTTTTTGGATTCAGGGGACCTCAAAACGTGAAGATCCATCAAAATCTCGACATCGAATTTTTGACATGAATCCAATACTTTCTCTCTATATATATATTACATATATACATAGGTAAGAGAAAGTAAAAATTAAAATAATTTCTGGAAGATCTGGTGGGATAAGCATAGGACACAACTTTCGATTACAGAGGGGGGTAGAGGGTGCTGTGCGAACAGTACAGAGATATGTTTTTTACAATGTTGGGCTGTCCAACGATTAGATTAATGGAAGAGAGGATTGCAGCCAGACTTGGCCATATACAGTATACTAATGAGCATACTACATCTATGTAATCAACTTGTATTTTTGAATATAAAATTATCCAAATTTTTTTTTTTTTTTTTATTTGCCCTTTTAGCTGAGGCTGAGGGTTTTTTTTTAACACTCACACTTTTTTCTCATTCACACTCACACTCAGACACACATTCATACAGTCTTTTCGGCAACTTAGGCCATATATAAGACTTTGATGATAACCGTTAATTATTAATATATTTATTAGGGGTCCAGGTATTTCTATTTAAGCCTTTTGGTATCCAAATGTTTGGATCCAATCTTTTTTATATAGGCTATTATATTTATTTTAGAAAAAACTTTATAAAAATTAAACAAAAAGCAAGGTACCTTGATAAAAATTTAAATTTTAGAAGTGAAAATTAAATTAAAAAATTCTGTGGTCAAAAAGTTGATATTTTTGCAAATAAATCACTGTAAAATAACTAGTCTTTTTATTATTGTTAATCATTTTTTCTCTAATTTTCGCGGGTACGCGCATGCATATCATACAGAGTTGGGCACCAACTAAATGTAGATTAAAAATTTAGTTAAAGTAAACAAATCATATCAAGAATCTAGTATGCTTTATTTAAGTTGAGTAAAAATTTAGTTAAGAAAGAAAATAAATTCAAACTTTAGAAAATAAAGAGATATAAAAAGCAAGTGTGAATATTTAAAAAGGATTTGGTGGTTATGAATATACAATTCTTGATTTTAATTAGGGCAGGTGTAAATATTAATACTTAAATTAGTGAAAAATAAAATTTTGATATTACAGCAATGCATAAGTTTAAAAAAATAATTTTTTCTGTTAAAATAGTTATTCTAATTTTTTTTTTTTAATGAATATAGTCGAACGCACAGTATAAGAAACGGTAAAAATTTGTTTAATATTTTTCACTAATTAAATGATTTTTCAACTAATAATTGAATAAACATTTACCCGAAAAGAAAATTCGTTAAAAGGTTTATTATTTTTTTAAATTAGAACATCTATTGACTAATTAAATGAGAAACTTTTGTCCTTATAAAAAGAAATAGATTTTAGCCAAATTACAATTTCTAATTATAAAATTAGCTCGTGTTGTAATTTAATCATGAATTTTTTAAATAAAGTTGGACCAGCCAGCTCAAAATAATCCCAATTATAATTATAAATAAATATATATTTATTTAATAAAAGAGAAAGTAAAAAACAGTGGCGGCTCGTGACCGAGAAAACTGGGTAGGCGACATATATATATATATATATATATATATATATATATATATATATATATATACATATTACTTACGAAAAATAGAAAAAAAGAAAGAAAAAAGGCCTATTTATTTATTTTTGTAAATTAAATCTATTGGCCTATCTTTTAATTTAGAAAATAATTCAATAATTTGATCTGTGAAGTTATCTTGTTTCGAAATTTGAACTAATAAATCTTCATGCGAAATTGCGCTCTACGGTAACACTTGTCATCGGCTTGGAATAGGCAACTTAGTTCATCGCCTAACCGTTCGACTTAGAGCGCTGGCTATCACTGCTGTGCGCATGCGCGACTGTCTAGAAATGTGGGCAGCGGAGTGTGGAGTACAGGCAGTGAATAGGCAAAGAAAAATATCGCCTTTACTTTATAAATACGAGGTTCTGAAGTGTTTCAAATTTTTTTTTTTTTGCAAAATCATATATATTAATAAATATAGTAATTATTTTATGAAACTAAATATTTTTAAACTTAATAAATATAATAAAATTGATAAATATTTTTCATCTGTATATTTATAAGGTAGGCGTCGCCTAACTTGCCTACCCTAGCGAGCCGCCACTGCTTTAGCACCAATATAATAATAATTAAGAGTGAGTTGTTGTCTTGCAGGCCAAACTCTTCATCGAAAGTGTTGGCAGCGAATGCAGCGTCAATGTGGGTGAAGGTCATCTCCAGTTGGCTTTGTCTTATGCTCTACACCTGGACTCTCATCGCTCTTATCGTTTTACCTAATCGAGAATTCAACTAAATTTTCTTTTTCCTCTTCCCAAGTAAATACTTATATTAAATAATAATTACACTGAAAAAAAACCGACCTTGTAAAATTAAAGTGAAATCCTTTTAAAAATTTTCAACAAACCTTCCCATAAAATTAACAAATTTTCCTTTTATTTTTACAAGAAATCGCCTCAAGTTCTATTTGACAAAATCATACCGTAAAAATGAAAAAATTTCCTTTTATTTTTACAGGAAATTCCATCGAGTTCTAATTCAAGAAGAAATCCTGTAAAATTGACAAGGTTTCATTTCATTTTTACAGTATAAACCTTTAAATTCTTATTTTCTAAGAAAAAGGCAACTCCCTCTCTACCTGCCTACGTACCCATTGCTTATTCTAACTCAAGCTCGTCATTCTGTCTTAGTAGACGGCATGACTAGCTTAGTTCCCCCCCCCCCCCCCCTCCTCAACTCGTCATTCTGTCTTAGTAGACGGCATGACTAGCTTGAGTTAGAATAGGCGAATTTTCTCTTCCAGATATATTCTTTGAATATTTTTTGTGAAATCCGTGTTGATATCTTCTATCATATCATATACTTTTTTAATTTTGAAAAATATTTATACTTTTTTATTCATGGCACGTCTAACAAAATTTTCTCTGTGTCCTGTTTTTTATTTTAAATTTCGTAGATATTATGGCAAAAAAACCAAGGTACGTCTAAAAATATATTTTGATTTTCTTTTAATATATTATTTATAATAAATTTTGTGCTTGACTTGCAGGACTTCAATGAAGACTATTATCACATGCTAATCGAGAGGGATTTAGAAGATCTGTTTCATATATTAAAAGGTAAATATAATGTTATAAACAAAAAGTGAATTGTATCAAAATATTATATATTGTTTATACAAATTATTATTATTATTATTATTTTTTTTTTTTTTTTTTTTTTTTGTAAAAAACTTTAATATTCTTTTTTAGGCTGTCGGCCATTGACATGAGTGAAAAAAGGGTCCTTTCAAATAAAATTCCTTATTTCCAGTAGACAAAAGAAACGCATACAATAGAGACCCAAGGGGTTAATAGCTTCTGGCTCTCTTTACCAGTCTTACTTTACCTAGCCGACCAAGATGCGTCAACCAGTTAAAATAAAATATAAACAAATTTTTATTTTTTTTTTTTATTTGTCTCTTGGCATAAACAAATTTTGATGGAATTAAAAAACAAACTTTTTTTCAGAATTCAGAATCGAAGATTCAGCATCTACAATTGAACAATTCATCATCTATGGTTCTGAAAATAACATTTCAATTGCTTTTTATATTTTAATATTGTTTCAAAAATATTAATTAATATTTATAAAATAACACATCTTGAAAATACATTTCAAAAGTATTTATTTATATAATTTTGGTGTACATTACAACTGAGTTGTAATTTTTTTGTATTTAACTCCTAGAATAAAAAAACATTTTTTATGTTATAATTTTGTAAATTTGATTTTTTTTTTTCACATTATTTTCTTTATCCAAAGCATTCCTTTAAAATTATAAGAATTCCTGTCAAATTGTTTTTGACAAAAAATCATTTTAAATTGAATTTATTTCAATCTACCACAGCTGGTCGGAACACAGGAGGATTTGGGCGTGTTGATTAATTAAAAAAAATTTTTAATTATTTTTTTAATACTGGTACATGTTTAATTTTTATCAGGTCAAACGTATGCATTATCTTTTTACGTTTGACCTGAGAAAAATTTAACATGTATTTAAAAAATGATTAAAAATTTATTTTAATTAATCAACACGCCAAAAACCTGTGTTCCGGCGAGTGTAGCTGTGGCAGATTGAAATAAATTCAAGGTAAAACCAGAATGAAATAAAAAATAATTTTAAAATTACAAGAAATTTAATAAATTTAGTTTTAATAAAATATCCTTTAAAAATTACGGGAAATCCTGTCAATTTCGTTTCAACAAAATTTCCTTTAAAATTTACAGGAAATACTGTCAATTTCGTTTCAACAAAATTTCCTTTAAAAATTACGGGAAATCCTGTCAATTTCGTTTCAACAATTTTTCCTTTAAAATTTACAGGAAATACTGTCAACTTCGTTTTAACAAAAATTCCTTTTAAATTTAAAGGAAAAATGGTCAGTTTTTTTCAACAGGAAAACCTTTTAAAATTATAAGATGCACCTTCAATTTCGTTTTAACAAGGTATCCCATTGAATTGACGAGAAACCTCATTGACGCATTTTCATTACGGTTTCGGAATGAATTGAAGGGATTTCCATTGAATTTACAAGGTTTTTTTTTTCAGTGTATAAAATATCTTCTCAATATTATATCTATGTATATTTATTATTCGACGACATATATATATATACAAGTTGGACAGGCGCGGCTTCGCCGCGCCATTCCTAACTTGGCCCTGGCGGGCGGCGTCTCGGGACGTGATCAGTAGTTTTCCCCTTAATTTTAAAGCCCATATGATTTCTGCCCAAATGAAAATACACTGAATCAAGTTTAAAATAATAGAATATTCGCCCTGCCCGGCCTGTGGGTTTTGAAGACCATGAAAAAATTATGGGCGGGTAGCAAGTCTAAATTTCACTTTAATAAACTGATTAGGAGGACGGGCATGCAAATGAAATCGGACGGGCAAGGACCTATTAAAAAATAAAGGGTCGGACTAAGCCGAACGCACAACTTTGCCCACCCACTATTCAAGAAAAGAATATATTGCCCTCCCCCTAGAGCCCCCTAATGGTCCGATGGTATACATATTATATATCATTTTACTCAGAAGAAATTCTAGTTTCTGAATATTTCTGAATATATAAAAAAAATTATAGGTTATGTAAGAAAAAAATATTTCCCCCCCCTAGAGCTCCCCTTTATGGTCCGATGTTATACATATTATATATCATTTTACTCGGGAGGAAGTCTTGTTTCTGAATATATAAAAAAAGTATAGGTTATGTAAGAAAAAATATTTGACCCCCCCCCCCTCTAATGGTCCGATGTTTAGCAAAAGCTTTTCAGTTCTTGGCCTCTACCCCTAGTTTATGGGTGCAAAATTTCAAAACAATTGAATGAATAGTTTTTGAGTTTTCGTTGACGAAAAAATTTACCACAGACACACACACACACACACAGACATCATTCCAAAAACTACTTAAATGGATTCAGGGGACCTCAAAACAAATTTTGGCAGCTTCAGAAAAATTTCGATTTTTTTTACGATTACATTAACTTTACCTCAACCTACGGTTGATGGGCAAAGTTAAAAATAAACAATTTTAAAATATTTCTTTTTTCTGACATCTGAAAAAGTTTATTATTTATTATAAATTTAAATATGTAAAAAAAATTAAATATTTTTAAATAATTTTTTTTTTTATTTGATGTATTATTTAAAACTTTTTATTAAATAAAAGAAATTTTATACAATGTATGATTCACGGGTATCATACATCGTCAAAGTCTTAAATGGCCTAAGTTGCCGAAAAGACTGTGAGAATGTGAGTGTGAATGAGAAAAAAGTGTGAATGTTTAAAAAAAAAAAAATTCCTAGACATTCATTCATTCATTCACTAAATTTTCGTCGGTACGGGAGGGTTTGAAAAATTTCCGGATCTGGAGAATGTTAAAAATACCCGGCGCTAAGTAAAAAAAAATAAGAATATGAGCCAAATGAAATGTTGTGGTCGTGGAAGGCTCTATGAGGGAATGAATTGAAAATGATTTTTTTGCTATGTTTTGAAGATATCTAAAGAAAAAATTGAAATAATCTATAATTTCGTTCATTTTAGATACTAAGCCATGCCTGAGAATACTGCAATGTGGATCATTCAGAGCAATCAAACAAAAAAAAATTTCTTACATTTTAGAAGTGGTTTTAAATACCCTAAACAATGTCTGAATTAAAAGAAATGGTGTTCATTTTTTACAAAATTTAATCTAAAATGTGAAAACCTTTGGATATCCAAGAAATCTTTTACCATTAAAAAGATATAGCTAAAATTGTATAGAAATATCTCGGAAAAAAATATCTACTTAAAAGTTTGTCTCGTGATTGACGAATAGATAGTATACTAAACCACGTCTGAAAATGCTGTAATGTGGCTCATTTGTTTCCAAATTTAATGTAGAATAATACAAAATTATGAGATTGAAGATATCTCTTACCATTCAAAAATATAGGCGAAAATTGAAAGAAACTCTTCAAACAAACAAACAAAAAATAAAAATTTCTTCCATTTTTAGAAAAAGTTTAAAGAACTTAAATAGAGGCTTATCAGGTCCAAACTGGGCTCGTTTTAAAGGAAATTTAATGTAGATTATAAAAAGTAAATCATATCTAAGACATTGATAATTGTTTAAAAAATATGGCCATGAATATGAAAAAAATTAATAAAAAAAAAATTTTGTATCACACGCCAAAAGTTGCACAGCCGCTAAACAATCCCTTAGAATAGTGCAAAGGGTCTCATTCTTTTCCAAATTTAATGTAGAATAATACAAAATTATGAGATTGAAGATATCTCTTATCATTCAAAAAATATAGCCAAAAATGTAAAAAAATAATCGGCTAAAAATGAGTTTTTTGTAATTTAAAAAAAGGGGGTATAACTTTTTCATGATTTTGGATTTTTCTAGTCGTCAGCAGATGGTACTGAATCAAATAAAAAAAACCGCAATTGTCTAGCTTGTCTAAAGACACAGATGTTTAAAAACCATCTCAAAAAATGAAAATTTTCATGTTATTTTTTTTCACACTTGAAAATTAAATAGAAGGGGTTGATGAAAAAAAATGAAATTTACCTTTCTAAAAGTATAAGATGAGAGGATCATTTCGCAAAAAGAATTATTGAAATCGGACTATAAATACTGAAGCAAAAAAATAATGAAAGTGAACTGAAGCCGCGGCAAAATCATCAAAAATGAGGTTCTTTTTGCACGAATTATTTATATGTGTAAACAAACCTCAAAAATAGTTAAAAGAGGTTTGTCATTTTCAAAATTTAATGCAGATTATTGACTAATTCAGATATTGAAGATATCTTTAACCGTTTAGAAGATATGAGTGAAAAAATGAAAAAATATCGTGAAATTTTTGAAAAAACATCGAAAAAAATGAGTTTTTCCCCTCTTAAAAAAAAGTAGTACAACTTTTTTAAGATTTTGGATTTTTCTATTTGGTTTTAGAGGATTCTGAATCGAATGCAAAAAACCCCATATCTCTAGGTGGTCTAGAAGTACCTTAATCAAAAAACGTCTTTTCAGCTTTATTATAATATAGATATATATATATATACATATTACTTACGAAAAATAGAAAAAAAGAAAGAAAAAAGGCCTATTTATTTATTTTTGTAAATTAAATCTATTGGCCTATCTTTTAATTTAGAAAATAATTCAATAATTTGATCTGTGAAGTTATCTTGTTTCGAAATTTGAACTAATAAATCTTCATGCGAAATTGCGCTCTACGGTAACACTTGTCATCGGCTTGGCATAGGCTACTTAGTTCATCGCCTAACCGTTCGACTTAGAGCGCTGGCTATCACTGCTGTGCGCATGCGCGACTGTCTAGAAATGTGGGCAGCGGAGTGTGGAGTACAGGCAGTGAATAGGCAAAGAAAAATATCGCCTTTACTTTATAAATACGAGGTTCTGAAGTGTTTCAAATTTTTTTTTTTTGCAAAATCATATATATTAATAAATATAGTAATTATTTTATGAAACTAAATATTTTTAAACTTAATAAATATAATAAAATTGATAAATATTTTTCATCTGTATATTTATAAGGTAGGCGTCGCCTACCTTGCCTACCCTAGCGAGCCGCCACTGGTAAAAAAAGAGTTAGAAAAAATATCGCAAAGACAAATATTTGTAAAAATGCATTGAAATAAAAAAGAAAGTGAAGGAATTTTTTTTGTAAGTTAACCAAATGAATTACCGGTAGTAAAAAAGAAACCAAACAAATAAGATGATTAATTGATTTGGAATATTTTTTATTAAATTAACTAGTTGGTCTAATAAGAAATATAATAAAAAAAAAACTTTAAAAAAAAATGCTTTTATTTAAATTGAACTAAAAAGAGAAAAATAATTTAATTTAATTGATCTTGTTAAAATTTTTTAATATTAACTTAAAATAAAAGCGTGGGGCGCTCATTGATATTCGTAGCTTAAGGGAAGCCTCGGAATAACTTCGAAGCGCCCACGCTTTTATTTTAAGTCATTAATATAAAACAATTTTAACAAGAACAATTAAATTAAATTATTTTTCTTTTTAGTTCAATTTAAATAAAAGCATTTTTTTTAAAAGTTTTTTTTTATTATATTTTTATTTTAAACTTATTAGTCTTTTTTATTATAGATAGAGTATTAAATAAAAAAAGAAAGGCAGGAAGCGGGAGGCATCAAATAAAGTACCACATTAGTTTAGTCTATTTTGATAAAAAGCTTCAGGCAATTGTTGTCATCAAAAATTACCCTTAAATATCAAATTACACAACTCTAGCTAAGTCTTCAAAATAGATTAATTCGTGTATGGTTTCAAATAAAGTACCAAATTAGTTTGAACTATTTTGATATAAATATCCACATCATTGTTATAACCAAAAATGACCCTTAAGTATCAAATTTTACACCTCTAACTCATCGGGAAGGCTTTTGAAAATAGATTTGTTTGCGTGAGGTTTCAAATAAAGTACCACATTAATTTAGCCTATTTTGGTGAAAAAAATTTTTACAAGGGTGTCCCTAAAAATGAGCCTTAAATATCAAATTTTACACCTCTAACTCATCGGGAAGTGCCCTAAGCAAAGATTCAAAGTTGGTGACCTTGAAAGAGTAAGTTAAATAAAAGCATTTAATAAAAAAGCAAATTTTTGAGTAATTTGCATAGAAAACAAAAATATTTTTATTTTAATATCACCCAAAAACAAATTTTCAGAAAGAGAAATTTTACACTTAATTATTCAAGAAAAATAGTAATAATGTTTTAATTAGATGAGGAATAACCCTAACCACCCTCTGATTTCATTATTAAAAAAAAAAAAAAAAAAAGAATAAATTGCTAAGTAAAAAATATAAAAATAAAATTTTAACTCTTTTATGAAATTATGAAAATGAAATGTGCAAATAATAATTATAGACAGATGAGATAGGTGTGTGTGTGTAGCAATTTATTCTCACGCAATAAAATATAAATCAAGTAGTCTAATTTATAGATAGATAGAGTGTAAGGAGCTCAACCAACTGATTCCTATATACTGTATATAAACTTTAATACAACTTGTTTTGGTTACATTCTTCTATTAGAACAAAATAATAAAAAAAATTATCTTTTTTTTTAAATACTTCTCACCTCAATATATTTTTATTTATTAAAGAAAATTGGATTAAAGAGAAGTAATAGGAATTTTTAAATATTATAGTTAAATTTTTTCTTAATCCGGAAAAACAAAATATTCAAAAAAAAAAAAAAAAAGGTAGGCCTACAGACCCATTCAAAATAAACTTTTGGAAGCTGAGTCAAAAGAGAGAGAGAGAGAGAATTTTAAAAAGAGAGAGACCTTTACAAGAAAATGTAATTAATATGTATGAATTGGAAAAATTTGATTGTCAAGACTTACCAAGTACAGAGAGACTCGAAGTGCGCTGAGATGGGGTGCCCAAACGACATGGTCGGTGATGAAGGGAGAAGTCGACCTCTAGCGATTCTCACCCCTGTAAAAAATAAAAATTATTATTATGTGTTTGGGTGTAGACAGAGAGAGTTTACAAAAAAAAAAAAATAAAAATAATATTGATAGACGATTTTTTTGACGTGACAACGTCTTACAAATCATGTGTCTATAGTGGCATGTTAGAGGGGCTTGCACGAAAAAGTTTATTGGCTTGAATAACTCCTCTGTCTTAAGAAGTATAATTATGAGAAATATACGGTTAGAAAGAATGAGTTTTCAGCTAAAGATTTCACCATTTATTTTTTTCCTATCATTTTATTTTACCGCGCTGCGGTAAATTAAAATTTGAAAGTTTAAACTCCTGTAGATTCTGAACGGCTAATCAGATCAGACTAAATGGGATGTCATTTGGTGCAGAAAGAAAACCTCTAATAGAATAAATAAAAAAATCCCGAGTAATTAACTCCAAAATTGTTTTTTTTCTCGAAAAACCTCATTTTTTAGGCAAAAAAATATCGAAAAATAGCTCTAATTGTGCAACG
>JAKCPI010007137.1:0-11382 GCA_023213315.1 Euborellia annulipes | reverse complement strand
ATGCCAAGGCGGGCTCCACCGGTTCTCATAATTAAGAAAAGGCGAGGGTCCGCCGCAGGCGGGCCCGAGCCAGCTGGAGGGGGGTCCAGGGGGGCGAAGCCCCCTGTCTAGATGCCAAGGCGGGCTCCACCGGTTCTCATAATTAAGAAAAGGCGAGGGTCCGCCGCAGGTACTGCAGCCTATGAAGGGGGTCCAGGGGGCAGAAGCAATCACACTCACAGACATCATTACAAAATACTTAAATACATTCAGGGATCTCAATTTGGCAGCAACGTTGAGGGGTTCCCTAGGACTTGATTGTCACAAGGGATTAGGATAACACTGCCTTAATTGGAATTGAAAACCAGTTAATAGAAGTTTTTTTATTCTGAGAGAGATTACCCCTAAATTCTCCTCCCCCACTCCTACCACCACCAATTTATATAGTATTATTTTTCTTTAAATAAAAATTTTAGTTTATTTTTCTTGGCTGAATTCCATTATTATATTTTTTTTGTTCGTAATGGAATGTGATTTTCTTCCTGAACGATATAAGATTTCACTTTTAAGCGTTTTCTATCGTAACAAAACCATAATTGGGTCACCATTGACGTAAAAAGTAAAAAGAATATTTATTGATTTTAATTTTGAATAAATATATTAGAAAAAATCTAAAAGTATTAAATTAGTTTGGTGCTTGCTATATTCTCAAACGGATTTGTTTGTGAGTTCAAAATGATTGATTGATATACGATCTTATAAAAAAAAAAACAAATGATGTTTTTTGATTTGATGAATATTTTCCCCGAGAAGGTTTCGTGGGGACAAGGGGCAACTACCGCTGCAAGGCCAGGGGCCCTTGGCCTCCACCATATCCAGACACTTCATTTCATATTTATCACCCAAAGATTGATATGCTTGTTTGTTGATTTTCTAATAAAATTATGATTTCTATATTATATTTATTTATTAGCTATGTCGCCACATTCATATACCTTATCTATATTCTATAAGTTCAGGAGGGAACGATTTATAAATATAATTATTAATCAAAATAAAATATAGCTTATATCGTTAAAAATTACAAATTTTCAATTGATTTACGGTAAACCTAATGATTCAAAATCCTTGTTTAAAATCATAATTATTCCATTTTAATAAATGAAAAGTATTTCTTAAATACAATAGGGATAACTTGTCATAAAACTCTGAGAATATCCAATTTCTTTTTTTAGAAAATAGTAAAAATTAAATTTTCATATGCAATATGATAAATGATTTCTTTATGTTATATAATACTTTTAATTCTTCAATGAAATCGTTATTTTTTTTTTATTTAAGTAATAGCATTTAAAGGCCAAAGAGTTTATCTGATTATTTGTCAAGTTAAAAATAATATATAATTTAATATATATATTATATTTTAATAAATAAACAATTTAAAAAAATATAAATAAAAGGTGTATTTCAATTTTAGATAAATTTCTTTCTTGGACTTTTTTATTTAAACCATTCACTGAATGGCTTAAATAAAATAACCTGAATGGCATTCAGGTCTCGTCTCTATTTATTTCATTGATTGGTAGCCAAATAAATTTTTGCGAACCTCAGACCTCTACTACCAAAATGCGATATCTTAAGATAAATCTGGGGCTCGCTGGTGTAGTGAGCTAGGGTGTCGGCTTTCTACAAAGAAGATCCCTTTTCAAATCCTTGGCGTGCGGGATTTTTCATTAAATAAAAATATTTATTTAATGTATACAAATCCTTAAGCAGGCACTGGATTGGAATATTGGATCTCACCAAAATAGCCCTCAGGCAACTCTACGAGGGTCCGCGGGACTTGGAGTAGTCGGTAGCGTGCCTACCTTCTTTACCGAACGTCGCGGGTTCGGACCCCAGGCAGTCCGATGATTTGATTTAAGCCATTTGGATACCGCGCGCCGGTGCTAAGGGACTCCTTCATGGGCGTACCCAGGAGGGGCAGGGGGGCAGCTGCCCCCCCCTAGAAGCAACAAAAAAAATTAAATGTTTATAAAGTGATGAAACGAAACAAAATTGGTGGTTGGCGACGGGGAATGATTCTTTTTGTTAGGACTCGAGGGTTTTTAGGCCTTTAATTCGAAGGCTTTTCCCCTCTATATAAAAAATAGCTATGTCACAATCTGGACGACCATGATCTGCCCCCCCCCCCCCCCCCGGACGACCATGATCTGACCATGCCCCCCCCCAGATTTGATCCTGGGTACGCCCATGGACTCCTTCCTCAAATTAGTACATCCTCCATAGCATAGAAGAGGTTGGATATAGGGAGCCAGTTGGAACCAGAAATAAGGATTAGTTCACTAGCTAGAGACGAAAGCAGGAGGAGGAGTTAGAGATAGGAAATGATGTAACTTCACGGGGTGCCGGTAGATGGCTAAGGCCAGAGGCCGGTTGGGTTTGAGGTGTGTGTCTTTGTGCACGTAAGCACCTCGGGTAAATAAACGGGGATCCTGATAGGAATTTCAAATAATAATAAGATGAATCTTAGACAATAATCAGTACTAGCTCCTTCTTCATCTGAATCGATTGTATATTAAAAGTTTTCAAAATAGTCCTTATTCCCAGCTTATTAACATGGGAATTGACAAGATACCGAGGGAATTTACTAGGAACCGATCGAATATTCGGTTTCGGTTACGGTTTTGGCCAAAAAGTAGCCGAAACCTGAGTCTGAAAAGATGGGATGAGACTGGCATGCAAAAAAAAAGGTCAAATGATTTTCAAAAGCGGAAAAGGTGCGGAAAAAATTTAGTCTCCCTAAAAAAAAGAGGTAAAATGATTTTCACGGGAGGGGAAATAATTTCAAAAAAAAAAAAAAAAAAAAAAAAAAAAAAAAAAAAAAAAAAAGGTAAAATAATAATAATTTTTTATAGGAAATACAAGTTTCGGTTTCGGCCGAAAATCTTGTTTCGGTCGGACCCTGAATTTACCCACTAATGTAGTCCTTGGGTTGTGAGAGGAGGGGGGGTGAAATAAAATTATTTTAATCCTGTTTCGAATTTAGATATCATTCAGTTGTTTTCTCGCTTGTTTAAATCTTTTCGTATCTTAATGAATATTTAAGGAAATTTAAAGATTTGGCTTAATGCCAGTTTGGCTGATATTTAGCGATCAATTCAACTATAACAATTTGTCAAACACTTATCTTTAAGCTGTCAGAATGAATGAAACATACTTTAGGACATTACAAAATGAGGCGCTTAAATTGATAACGAAAAAGGGGTACTTTAAAAAAAAAAAATATAATTTTTTAAATTTTTGAAAAACTTAATTTTTGACAACTTAATAATCCAACTATTGATAACTTCCATATTAAACCTTATCATATGAAGTTCTTACTGTATCATATTCTATTCCATTTTGACCAAACCGGCTATAAGTGGAAAATTCAAGATAAATAAATGAATAATATTTTTACTTTTTAGCATATATTATATTAAAACCAATAACAATTGTTAGGGATGAAACGATACGAGTAAATACAAATACTTACTCGATACTTTTCTTTTCGATACCAAGTACTTTTGTAATCGATACTTTGGAATCAAGTATCAAGTAAGGATCGGTCAAAAATACTCGTATCGATACTTGGTCCACGTACGCAATGATTAGGTTGGCCTGAAGAACATTTACGTCCATTTGTTCTTATTTCAATAGAAATAAGTGAAATGGTTTGTTCCACTGTATTTTAATTTCCTTACTTTCTCTTTTATTATTGGAGTGCTCAACAGGGGAACATCTTGAAAAATTATTATTTTTGGGTAGTACCCTCTTAAAACTGAATTTTTTTCTTAGTCGTCGTACTTGTTGTTTTATGGGAGTGGAGACTTTAATCAAGATCCGCAGGGGACTTTTCAGCCAGGAGATTAAATCAAAAAATATTTTATTTTATTTATATTCGACGACGTTTCGGTCGGCAATCACGACCTTCATCAGGGCGAATATTGTCAATTATACACGATCTTAGGTATTTTAATATTCATTGCAATTAAATTCCACAATTCCTTTTTACTTTTGATTTGTGCAAAAATATTATCATGCCCGGAGGTCTCCGTTGATGAAGGTGGTGATTGGCGATCGAAACGTCGGCAAATAGAAATTAAATAAAAGATCTTTATTTAAACTTCTGGCTGGAAAGTCCCTGCGAATCTTGATAATATAGTCCCTAAGTACTTACTGCTGTTTTTGATTATTTTTAATTGTACGAAAAAATTGACCGATACGAGTAAGTATCGATACTTTTCAATCGATAAGGAGTAGGTACTTGATACTTTGCGACCGATACCAGAAAAATCAAGTAAAAGTATCGATACCTCAGTGGTATCGTTTCATCCCTAACAATTGTAAACACAATACATTTCTTTATGGGATAAGTAGGGTTTTATAAATGTACCGGGATTACATCTTAATTAATATAATAAATATTTCACAAAAATTGTTAAAATGACAAGTATCGCTTTAAAAATCTATACGACCAAGAAAAATTATATAAAGACTAGGACTTAAAAACTAAAATTATATAAACCAATTGTTTTGTTATTTAGGTCTTGTTTAAAAGAGCTGATCAAGGATTTTATTAAAAGATCTGGTCAATTACTTGTCGCTAGTAGAAAAGAATTAGAAATATTGGTCAAATCATCTTCAGTGCAATCAACAGATGTTGTGCAAATCGTTACTTTCTCCCATTCAATATGACAAAATAGCTGAGCATTCCATGAATGCTATTTTGTCAAATGGGATGGGAGAAAGTAACAATTTGCAAAACATCTGTTGATTGTACTGAAGATGATTCCATATCACTGGGGTCGAAATATTTACAAATAAACGGAAGTAATATGCAAAAGTATTTATTTTTGGCCAACGGTCCTTATACATAAATATAAATTGGATCATCATCCCCTTAGGCTATCCTACTACAAACAACATCATTATTATTATTACAATATTTTTATCACCATTATTATATACATATCGACGCACTAATTAGTAAAGTGCCTAACTCCACTTTCTTTCGAAAATCATTTTTTTGTATTTTCTATTGAAAAATATCATTCTCTTAATGCCCTGAACTGCCTTTAAGAGCGTAATTCATTTTTTTTCAGTTCGAAAAGTTTTTTTTTTTTCTCCTTCACACTCACACTCACACACACATTCACAGAGTCTTTTCGGCACCTTGGGCCATATAAAACTTTGACGATAACCGTTTTGTAATTAATATATCAATTTGGGGTTCAGGCATTTCTATTTAAGCTATCTGGTATCCAAAATGGCTTAAAAAAATCATCAACTGCCTGGGTCCCGAACCCGCGAAGTTTGTTCGAAAAGTTGCCGCACGAAAAGAAGTGTTTAGCAGTGGCTCTAACAATGACAATGAAATATTTTTTAGCTCTCCTGAAAAATAAACAAAAATGTAGTTAGGCACTTTACCAATTATAATCAGAAAGTCGATATTCATCTTTTATCATTTTGAAATTTCTCAAAGGGGTCCTCGAAAAACCCTACCTTGGGGGGGGCGATACACCATTGGAAGGAATATTTTTTCTTGTGCTATTAAAATTTCTAATGCAAATGAATTCAACGAAAGATGCAATATCATAGGAAGTCGAGTCGAGTCAGTCAGTATATGACAGTTTCATATTATGACACTCGTATATTTGATTAAATATAGACAGCCACCCCGTCGCCCTGACTACCTTCACGATCATTACGAAATAAATTATATTCATTTAAGCTTATTGAGATGAGATGAAATTTTTGTTTCAACCATGATTCGGAAACACAGATGATTTGAGAGACCCACAAAAACTTTAAATTAAGCTTCCCTTATTTTGAATTGAAATATTCAACCTTGTATCAATCAAAGAAACGAGGGCATTTTTTTGCTTCTTTCTAAATATTGGATAGAAAATAATTTTTTTTTTTAACAGTATATTTGTACTTGACGTAGATAAGAAAGTAAGAAATCAAATATTTACCGGTAGATTCATTATCAATGCATATAGATTTATGAAAAAAATTTTGAATCACTTCTCTTCTTTCTTTTTTAAATGAAAAATGATTCATTATTATTAGTCATAATGTAAACTAGTACAATCTTCCTTTGTGCTAATAATATGTTTTATATCTTTATTCTTTATTTCAAGCTACTTGTATTATCTAAAATTTTTCATTCTATTTCCCATCGATTTTATAATAGATCCCAGAAGTAGTTTAATGTACCGGCATGCCCTGGTCCACCGGGCTCCGGGGTTATACTAGGCCTGTGTAATCCCATGGTCCCTTCTGAGCCTTTACCAGTAAAGCTCAGTAACTCAGATATAAAAGTTTTTAAAATCTGCTGTGGCAACCTCGCTTCACACAACTTCAGATTATTTAACATATCCCACGAGATTTTTTTTTTGTAAAAAGATCCCCCTCAACCTATCCGCATGCCCTCCACTGTCGAGGGCCTATGTTGGGTTGGGCGAGGAGATCGATTTCTGATTTTCGATTCAAACTCGAATCGATTACGAAATATAAGAAAACAACTGAAAAAAGTCCAAAGTTTTTGAGGTTTTTGCACCCCCTCCTTTTCAAATTAAGCACAGGGTGTCAAGATCGAGTTACTTAAAAGTATTAAAATAAGCAATAATTTGATGGATTCAGAAAATTTCTATGCATATTTAACTGTTAATTATAATTAACAGTATGTTCGATAATTGTCGAAGTGCGAGTTCTTTTTTTACGAAACGCCTGCCAGTCTGGCAGCCACCAATACAAAAAAAAGTAAGTGAAAAAAATAACTTGTTTCTTTGCTCCTTTTCTCTCTTTCGCTCGATAATATATATAATAATTACGGAGTGTCCGTCTGTCCGTCTGTCTGTCTGTCCGTCTGTCCGTCTGTCACGCTCTGTTTGACCAACTTCCCATTAGGAATTTTGAAACGAAATTTTGCAGTCTTATAGAGGACGTTATAGAGAGTCCCGGAAAAATACTCGGGTCCCAAAATTCCTATAACTTTTGAGTTATTAATTCTTAAAGTTACGATTTCTCCCATAGAATGTATGAGAAATATTTAAGTATTCTTTGCAGTTGTGTATTCTATGAAGGTAAACAAATCCTCAAGCAGGCACTGGACTGGAATACTTATGGTAGTTGTTAGTAATAATAATTTCTTTTCATAATTAAGAAGAAAAGGCGAGGGGTCCGCCGCAGGCTCCCCTGAGGCCAGCGGCTGGGGGGGTTCAGGGGGCATAGCCCCATAACTCTAGGCCACTCAGCCCGTTTCTCATATTTAAGGCGAGGGTCCGCCGCAGGCCGCCCCGAGCCCGCCTAAGGGGGTCCAGGGGGGCGTAGCCCCCTTATGTAGACCCACGCCAGCCCGTTTCTCATATTTAAGGCGAGGGTCCGCCGCAGGCGCCCGAGCCAGCCTGGTGGGGGGGTCCAGGGGGGCGTAGCCCCCGCCCTTCCTGGGTGCTCTCAGCCCGTTTTTCTCATATTTAAGGCGAGGGTCCGCCGCAGGCCCGAGCCGCTAAGGGGGGGTCAGGGGGGCGTAGCCCCCTCCTCCTAGGTACTTCTCAGCCCGTTTCTCATATTTAAGAAAGGCGAGGGTCCGCCGCAGGCCTGCCCGAGGCCAGCTGGGGGTCAGGGGGCGTAGCCCCCCTAGACGCGAAGCCCGCCGAAGGCGGCGGCGCGGCTAATGTTTAATAATCTTATTATATAAATATCGTCATAAATCAACAGAGAATTAATTAATAACATAAAGATTTAATTTTTATACTAAATAAACTCAAGAATGCCATTTGGATACCAAATGGCTTAAATAAGAATGCCTGGACCCCCTAATAAGATATATCAAACATAGGGAGTATCGTTAAAAGTCTTTTATGGCCTAAATTGCCGAAAAGACTGCGTGTATGGGTGTGTGAATGGGAAAAAAGTGTGAGTGTTAAAAAAAAAAATACTCCAAGAATAGACTAGTTTTTAAAAAAATCTGCATTCATAAAAAAAATTCCAAATAGATAGCTACATTATAATGAATTTTTTCTTGTTGCCACCTAAAAAAGCGCATGCATATTAATAACTCTTATTCATGTTAATAAACTTCTTAACTTCCCAACTATTTATTATTTCTTTATACAAATAAGAGAATGATTATTGAGGAAAATAAATTTCCCTTTAAGATGAATACAATTAGTGGTTTTCTCTGGCTTACCTGGTCTTTCCAAGACCCGGATCATTGTATTGCCTTGTTATTTATTGTGTCTCAATAAAAAAAACATCTCAAAAATTATTTAAATTACTTACATACGTCAATACATACTAATTGTATTAGGAATTTAAAATGATCCATTGTGAACATTTATATTTGATATTACTATTTTTAGCATTGTCAAAAATTAAACTTAACGCTTCTTAGTACTTTCTTCCTTTAAATTTTCATACTCTGGCTCCCAATTCCTCTACCTTTTTTTGTATTTTATTATTCAATAAACTTAAAATATTATTAGACTAATGATATACTTTTTTACTTATATTTATTTTTTTAAATTATAACTATTTAAAAAACTTATTCATCTTTAATTTTAAGAATTGAACAAATAAAAGATAGCAATCATTTCTGACATGGCATTAGTAAAAAGGAAATACATAAACTATGACTCACTAATTGGCAATTTATTTTTCAAAAACACGGATCTTTGCTTTCAAAATGTAAAGAAAAAGTAAAGATCTTTTTTTTTTGTATATTCAAGGACTCAGATCTGATTAATAAGTGAATTCAGGTACACAAGCTAAAACTGAAAATTCTTCTATACATTAATTTACTTTTACTCATAATAACATCATAATTAGGGCTGCGCAAAATAATCGATTATTCCGATTATTTTTCTTAATCGATTATTGGGCAAATAATCGATTATTTTCGGTGAAAATGCGCTTGAAAAGATGGGATGAGAATCGTATACTTAAAAAAAAATAAAAAGTCAAATGATTTTCACGGGAGGGAAATATGGAAATTTTGCTAGTGAAAAAAAGGTATAATCGATTATTTTTTCGTCTGTCCGGACTCAATAATCGATTATTTTTTTCAATAATCGAACACCCCTAATCATAATAAAAAGGCTCGTGGCTAATCGGATAAGCTCCGGGTTACGAATCTAGAGTTGCTACCCAATTCGGGTTAAAATCCCACTTGCCATGAAAATTTTCAAAGAGTGCCAATGTCTCCTCCGTCTCTCTGTAATTGGAGTTATTCTCTATTGAGAGATGAGGAAAAAAAATAATATTAAGATGACATATTATTAGGAACCGACCGAATATTCGGTTTCGGTTACGGTTTCGGCCAGTTTCGGCCAAAAATCATGGTTTCGGCCAAAAAGTGGCCGAACCTTTCGGCCGGCCGAAACCAGAGTCTGAAAAAATGGGATGAGACTCGCATGCAAAAAAAAAAAAGGTCAAATAATTTGCACTTGAGGGAGAAAAAAATTTTAGTCTCCCTAAAAAAAAGGTAAAATGATTTTCACGGGAGGGAAAAAAATTCAAAAAAAAAAGGTAAAATGAAAAAAAAATTTTATAGGAAATACAAGTTTCGGTTTCGGCCGAAACTAAGGTTGAGCCGAATATTCGGTTTCGGTTGAAAATCTTGTTTCGGTCGGACCCTACATATTATGTCAATAGTCAAATTCGAGAAGAAAATTCGCTTAAAAAGGGATTAAAGAGAAAAATATATTTTTTTGTTGTAGCATATCTAGTCATACTAGCCTGACTCACAATAATATAATTAAACACACAACTATAAAGTACTTTTAAATAATGTATCTGAACAGTGAAGCCCTTTTTTTATTTAATGTTAAAAATTTATTTATAATACGAATTGAATTTTTTTTACACAAAAATACATGTAGAACCAATAATAATAATAAATAAAAAAAAAAAATTGAAATTCAAAAGCTTCACTGACTAGATACATTATTGAGTGATAGTATTGGCAATAATTAGGTAATACTTATGCATATTTATAACTTCATTAAATTTCTAAAGTTTTTATAGTATAGTTTCTCTTTAAAAAAACTACCTCTACTTTATATTAAGCCTGTTTCATAAGAGTAGTTACTAGAAACTACAAGTCACCAGTTGTATTCCTTATAAAGATCAATAATTGCTTATTATCGACGTCATTCTATTTTTCTTACCAAACTTTTAATCAAATTATTTTCCTCTTCTTACTTTTTTATTCCAATCTATCTTCTAAACGAAAATAAAAATTCTAAGAAATTGTTCATTAAGGTACGAAACCAAAATGATTTTAATTCGTATTTTTGACGATAACTTATTAAATTAAATAACTGATAATTTTGAAAGAAAATATTCTCAGTGAATAGTAATTACTGAATAAAGTCTCTTTTATATTTGAATTTTATATATAAACCAAGGTAATCATTTTGCATCTTCTTCATAATGAATCTCATTTCATTATTTTATAACTAGGAAATGAATGTGAGCAATTAAAAAAAATCTTATTATAATTGTATGCATATTTGTACTTGAATATTATTTATTATAAATAAAAGTCTGGTAAGGTTAAAGTGAGGCTACTAGACACAAATGATTGATAATTTCTTCCTTCTCTTTATAAAGAAATGTTCATTCTCATTCTGGTGAGGTATGGTCCTTCCACATGGTCAAATCATACACATACATGCTCCCATGTAAAAACATCCGGACATTGGTTAAATCTCCTGGCTATTCTTGGCTGGTGTGTTTTTGCAAAGAACCTGATCCGTTTGACAAACAGATTTCCACATTGATTTGACATAGGGGACGATGCAAGACTTAATCGTCGTTGGTGGCAACCCCGTGTCATTCTTCTCCTACGTCGCATATTAACATCCACAGGCTATTTCTGATCATTCTGAGTCATGATTCAACCGGGCTTCGACCCGGATCCCCCATCTCGAAATTATTAATTTACAACTCACGAGTCTTTTCATAAATAAATATCAAGATATTAGCTAGCAAATGTTATGTATATTTTCTAAGCTTCAATAAATAAATACGGTTTAAATATTTATTTGTTTTATATTTAATTAAAATAAATAAATTCATATGGGCTCATTCAGGTATTACGTAATTAGCCTAGGAAAGGGAAAATATGAAATGCTTATGTAAGCCAAGGGGGTAACAACGATTTGCTTATTATTGCTGATAACGGAGAGGTGGTTACCTAAAACAGCCAAAAATTTGCTTACTTTCCTGGAATACCATTTTTTGATCAAGTAAAATTAAAACACAAGGTTATATGTTTCAATATAAAATTTATTATGTTGATAATAGAAGTGGCTGTTCAGCAATTAGAATGATGAAGGGAGAGAGGATGTC
>JAKCPI010007136.1:0-35771 GCA_023213315.1 Euborellia annulipes | reverse complement strand
ATTTAGCGGTTTTTGCTGCATAAAAATCCGGGCTCCAACTTATATCTATTTTCTTTTTGGGTTTGAATTTACTTACTATCTAGGCCTATATCTCGACAAAAAAAAAAAAACCTGGTGTGTCGCAGTACATCCCACAATTTTCACGAATTATTAGAAAAGTCTCGCTTCATTCTTGATAATAATTTTATATAAAAACTTAATTTAATTGATTTACTATTTATTAAAATCAAAAATGAAAAAAAAATCTGATGAATGAAATGATGAAATATTTAGTTTATTAGAACTTTGAAAGAAAAAAATAAATAAATAAGATAGAGAGAGAGAGAGAGAGAGAGAGAGTGAGTATACAATATTCCAACCTATCATAATATGATAACTAGGGCTCGGATTTATAGGCACTAAAAATCTTTAAAATAGGCAGGCAACTAAGCACTAAAAATTATTAAAATAGGCACTTAAAAAGGCATTTATTGTAAAAATAGGCACAAAAAAAGGCACTTAAAAGGCATTATTTAAGAAATAATAGGCCTATATAAAAAAAAAAAAAAATTCACACTTTTTTCTCACTCACACTCATACTCACACACACATTCACACAGTCTTTTCGGCAACTGAGGCCATTTAAGGCTTTGACGATAACCGTTATTAATATATATTATTTAGGGTCCAGGCATTCTTATTTAAGCCATCTGGTATCCAAATGACTTAAATAAAATCATCGGACTGCCTGGAGTCCGAACCCGCGACGTTTGATAGCCTATATGAGGTTAGCACGCTAACCTCTACACCATGCCCCGAGGGCAAGAAATAATATAAAAAATCTGGTGTGACTGGCGCACAGCACACAACTTTCTCTTACCTTCAGTAATCGAAAGTTGTGTTCTGTGCTTGTCACCACCAGATTTTTTGTGTCGACATATATTTAGTTCCCGACAGTACGGAACATATGAATTCAGATGTAAAATTTATAAGCATGGGAAAATATTTATATTTTGTTACCATGGCAACCATTTCTCCTATCTTCCCTATGAAATACAAGAGTAAAGTGGACTTCAAAAGATTTCAATTCCAAAATGAGAATATACATTTTAAAGAGAATCTAAAAAATAATTGATTTTTGAATTTTAAAAAAAATTGTTGGAGCAAATTTTGAGAAAATCGAAAAAAACTGAAAAAGTACATCAGTAAAGTACTAGTACTCTTTGGCCGATTTTGATTAAAAGCTTATTTTTCCGGTCCCGGGGGGTGTTTAACTTAAATATAAAATTTCAACCTCGTAGCTCAATTCCTTCATGCTTAAAATTGAACACACACACACACACACACACCCATAGACAGACCATGTCGCAAAAACCACTTTTTTGGATTCAGGGGACCTCAAAACGTGAAGATCCATCAAAATCTCGACATCGAATTTTTGACATGAATCCACTACTTTCTCTCTATATATATATATTACATATATACATAGGTAAGAGAAAGTAAAAATTTAAAAAAATGATGTCTTATTTTTGGAAACAAAGATAAAACAATTACCTCCTTTGCACAAAGATGGCTGAATGAGGGCGGAGGGGTGAAAGCCAGCTGGAGCGCCGTTTTTCGTTCGACTTTTTTTTTTTTTTTTTTTTTAGTATTCGAATCTCGTCCGATTTTTTTCATAATTTTTCTCCAGATTTGTGATATAAAATGAATTTATTGTGAAATTAAAAAAAAAAGCCGAAATTGGCTTAAAATAGCCTATTTTAAGTTAAAATACTTAAAATAGGCACTAAAAAAGGCATTTATAGATGAAATAGGCACTAAAACCTGAAATCGGCCAAAATAGGCATTATAGGCACTAACAAATGCCTCTTATATTATTCAGAATTTCATGGAACGTATACATATCATATTGGCCTAAATTTTAAGCCATAAATAAAAAATAGGCAAATAGGGCGAAATCCGAGCCCTAATGATAACCCATTCATTGGCGCCGGGGTTCAACCTTTTGACGTTTAATGCAAGATTCTCTCTTTTTTTTTTAATAATTCATTAATTTTATCTCTATGTGAAAATAATGTGAAAATAACTATTGCGTTAAAACTATGGAACAAATTTTTTGCTATTTTTTTTTTTTTTTGTCATTTGCTTTCAAAGATGATTCACTGATTACATTTTGTCTCTTAAATATATATTTAATCACTAGCTTAGTAATCCATTTTCGCCCCTTCTCCCCCTCCCTAGTCGTCCCCCGTAACGTTAGTAACTAATTTATTTAAAGTGAGTTTTTGAATTTCTCCTTGAAAATAGCAAACGCGTAGGGTCGTAGAACCCCCGGCAGGAACGAAGTTCCTCACACCTTTTCTTCAACTCAGAATATAATTTAATATTAATCTTAAATATATAATTCGTTAATGTCCGTCTGTCACGCTCTATTTAGGTACTACCCGTTGGAATTTTGAAATGAAATTTTATATGTATAAAGAGGACCTTCTTGGGATTACAGCAAAATTATTTTCATCCCGAAATTCCTATAACTTTTTGAGTTATTAATTCTTAAAGTTACGATTTCTCTCATAGGAAATGTATAGAGAAATATTTATGTATTCTTTTGGTTTGTGTATTCCATGAACATAAACAAATCCTCTCAAGCAGGCACTCAATTGGAATGGAATAATAATAATTTTCTTTTCATAATTAATAAGAAAAGGGGCCCTCGGGGCATGGCGTAGAGGGTAGCGTTCTAACCTCATATACCAAACGTCGCGGGTTCGGACCCCAGGCAGTCCGATGATTTTATTTAAGCCAATTGGATACCAAATGGCTTAAATAAGAATGCCTGGACCCCATATATGTATAATAATAAATAACGGATATCGTAAAAAGTCTTATATGGCCTGAGTTGCCGAAAAGACTGTGTGAATGAGAAAAAAAAGTGTGAGTGTTTAAAAAAAAAAAAAAGAAAAAAAGAAAAGGGGGAGATAATTAAGAAGAAAAAGCGCCCCGGGCTTGGCGTAGTTGGTAGCGCACCTATCTTGTATACCAAGGGGTTCGGATCCCAGGCAGTCCGATGATTTTATTTAAGCCATTTGGATACCAAACCCCGGCTAGTTCTGTTTATAATACAGTAGGTTTTTTTTTTTGTTAACACTCACACTTTTTTCTCATTCACTCTCACATTCACACAGTCTTTTCGGCAACTTACGATAACCGTTATTTAATAATATATATTTATTTGAGGTCCAGGCATTCTTATTTAAGCCAGTTGGTATTCAAATGGCTTAAATAAAATCATCGGACTGCCTGGGGTCCGAACCCGCGACGTTTGGTATACGAGGTTAGCACGCTAACCTCTACACCAAGCCCCGAGGGCTGCGTATTACAATTAAAACTAATATGAACATTAAACAATAGTCCACCGCTTCCATGACTCATCCTTCGCCTTACAGGTCTATAAACTACTGTATTGCCCATGGGGCTTGGTGTAGAGGTTAGCTAACCTCGTATACCAAACGTCGCGGGTTCGGACCCCAGGCAGTCCGATGATTTTATTTAAGCCAATTGGATACCAAATGGCTTAAATAAGAATGCCTGGACCTCAAATAAATATATATTTTTAAATAACGGTTATCGTTTAAAGTCTTAAATGGCCTAAGTTGCCGAAAAGACTGTGAATGTGAGAGTGAATGAGAAAAAAGTGAGTGTTTAAAAAAAAAAAAAAATCTGGTGTGACTGGCGCACAGCACACAACTTTCTCTTACCTTCGGTAATCGAAAGTTGTGTACTGTGCTTGTCACACCAGATTTTTCGTGTCGAAATATATTTAGTTCCCGACAGTACGGTACATTTGAATTCAGATGTAAAAGTATGGGAAAATATTTATATTTTGTTACCATGGCAACCATTTTTCCTATCTTTCCTATGAAACACAAGAGTAAAGTGGTCTTCAGAAGATTTCAATCGCAAAATGAGAATATACATTTTAAAGAGCATCTAAAAAATAATTGATTTTTGAATTAAAAAAAAAATCGTTGGAGCAAATTTTGAGAAAATCGAAAAAAACTGAAAAAGTACATCAGTAAAGTACTAGTACTCTTTGGCCGATTTTGATTAAAAGCTTATTTTTCCGGTCCCGGGGGGTGTTTAACTTAAATATAAAATTTCAACCTCGTAGCTCAATTCCTTCATCCTTAAAATTGAACACACACCCACACACCCACAGACACACCCACCCACCCACAGACAGACCATGTCGCGAAAACCACTTTTTTGGATTCAGGGGACCTCAAAACGTGAAGATCCATCAAAATCTCGACATCGAATTTTTGACATGAATCCAATACTTTCTCTCTATATATATATTACATATATACATAGGTAAGAGAAAGTAAAAATTGTAGTACGCAGTTAGAGATTCAAAAAATGTTCTGTTAAAATCGGAGTACTTAATTTGCTAGCGGGCCACTGGCGCCACAGACCTTTATGTAATAGATAAGGGATTAAATTTTTTTTTTTAAATTGTGAACTGTACATTGGCCAAATAAATTGATAACTATGTATTCTTAACAGAATGGAATGTGTCCTGAATGTACCATGAACATGATGAACAAAAGAGAAGAGAGTACGAGTAATATAAACAACCTTATATTCTACTATTATTATGTGATGAGACTAATAATAAAATTAGAAGGAAGGGCCTCTAAAAACTCCCTGTATACGTGATCCATTCAAAGGCGCCAGGCCATATCGAGGGAGTTTTGGAATATCGATCAACAATATCAATTTATATAGCCTTAAAATAAATATTTAATGTATTAAATAATTAATAAAATTACGTTCTCTTACCTCTATATATATGTTAATATATAGAGAAAGTATTGGATTCATGTCAAAAATTCGATGTCGAGATTTTGATGGATATACACGTTTTGAGGTCCCCTGAATCCAAAAAAAGTGGTTTTCGTGACATGGTCTGTCTGTGTGTGCGTGTGTCTGTGAACAAAATATCTCAGGAACTAAAAGAGCTACGAGATTGAAATTTTAAATCTAAGTTAGGCACCCTCCCAAGGGGTGAAAATAAGTTTTTGAACAAAATCGGCCAAAAAGCACTAGTACTTTACTGATGTACTTTTTCAGTTTTTTTTGATTTTCTCAAAATTCGCTGCAACGATTTTGTTTAAAATTCAGAAATTAACTATTTTTTAGATTCTCTTTAAAAAGTATACCAGTGAAATTTTTCATGAAAATCGTTTGAAGTACACTTTATTGATGTGGAAGCATTCGTAGCTCAGCGCCATCTATGAATCATCGCGTGGACCACATTTTTGTATTAAATATTTATTAAAAATATATAAATCCCAACTGCTTATTCTGCAGCCGTTATCAATCACTGTATGGCTGTATATAAATAGGCAAGCAACGGACATGACAGTTAGTTCACTTGAGTCGGAGCAAGTGCACAGTGCTTGATAACCTGCAGAATAAGCAGTTGAAACGTTGTACAGTATATTTATATATTTTTAATAAATATTTAATACAAAAATGTGGTCTATAATTAAAAATTCTCCTAATAATAATATTTCAAACCACAAAAGCTTTAATAAACAACTAAATATATCTCGACACAAAAAATCTGGTGTGACCGTTCCGAAGGGTAAGAGAAAGTTGTGTGCTGAGCGACCACTCACACCAGATTTTTTTTTTTAATTTCAAGAAACTTTGGGCTTTTTTCATTTTTTCGCTTGTGCATCATATAGTATTAAATTTGCTAAAATTTGATTGAAAAAAAACGAATATATAGATCCTATATTAACCGAGATTTTTTAAAGAACTCTATTCCATATCATTGGATCCTTAATTAATTAAGTAATTTATTAGAGGATGAAGATAAAATAAGGAGTGCAATGTAATTAACGGTGTAATCAGGCGATGGAGTGTTTTATGATGGCCCCGCCAGTTTTATTGCCTAGATAGTTTTCTTTTTTTCTTTTTTTTCCCGCAACGATTAAATATCGACAAGTCATGATCCTTCTATTGCATCTCAAGTCGTTATCCATTCTTTGGGCTCTCAATAGTTTAATAGCCCAGGTAGATTGACGTGCAATGCATTCTCTCTCTCTCAACTACCTGTCGACGATGAAGAGGCTTCCGACTTGGAAACTACGTGACTGACACAACGAGGCTACTAACGTAATAATAAACAGAGTCTATTTTTAAAATAAACCAACATGGACAATACACAATTTAATAATAATTTTGAAAGTCTAAGGGCCGGTTTTTTCATGTTTAGGTAGTTAGTGAAGTGTCTGTTAAATTGCTTTTTGTTTGTAGTGCAGAAATCCTCTTCATTTTTATTCTTATAGTAAAATATACGACATCGCATCATTTTATTTAAAAAAGAAGTAGATATATTTTTTATTTTGATTCAATTTCTTTTAACAAAAAAGTGTTGAGATGTGATATATTTTACAATATGCAAAAGGTTAGGTCCACTGGTATCTGAGGCAGCCATTTGTTTTTCATTTGCATAAACCAGCCTTCGAGTATATGTTGAATTTTTTGCCAAGGTCTCTGTTAAATTAGCCCGAGCCAAAAGTTCTGGGTTCGATTTAGCAAAGGGGTGATATTAGAAACACAAGCCAGGCACCAGCATCGTAACTTCACGCATAAAAATAACAGAGGCATTCTTCATTCTATCCCTTTTTTTTGTTATTATTCATTTTATGTCAGTCGGGATTATATTTCTAGGATATATGGCAAGGTGTTGAAGATGATATATTCTAATATCCAAGTTGAAACTATGTTCGAGGGTTGGCCAACTCCCTCTGGCGAGACGAAGCTAACTTCAGCTTCAACTAAAGCATTTCAATTTTTAAATTTTAGTTAAAAATAATAATTTTTTTAAAATTAATTATTTTAATTTATAATATTTATTTAAATTAATTACAATTTTTACTTTTAATAATTTTTATATTTTATGTCTTTATTAAGTAGAAAACTTCAAAAAACCTTTAATACTGAAGAGAGTTTATTCCCTGGAAGAGGGTTTCCGCATTGCACACTACCCATAGGTTAACTTTCTACCCAAACATGAAAAAACCGGCCCTTATAGAGGACGTTATGGAAATCCAAATACTCGGGTCCTCAAATTCTTAAAAGGGGAAGCGCAAAAATTTTTATATTTAAATTAGATACCCTCCTGGGAGGTGACACGAAGCTTTTGAACAAAATCGGCCAAAGAGTACCAGTACTTTAATGATGTACTTTTTCCGATTTTCTAAAAATTCGCTCCAAAGAGTTTGATTAAAATTCAAAAATCAATTATTTTTTAGATGCTCTTTAAAATGTATATTCTCATTTTGCCATTAAAATCTTCTGAAGACCAGTTTACTCTTATACTTCATAGGAAAGATAAGAGAATTGCCACAAAATATAAATTTTAAATCTTGAATTTTAATATATCTGTGGAGACTAAATACATGTCGACACAAAAAATCTGGTGTGCAAGCACAGTACACAACTTTCAATTACCCAAGTTACGAGAAAGTTGTTTGCTGTACGACCAGTCACATCAGATTTTTTTTTTAATCAAATGAATTAAAGAGAGAAGAGAAAATAAAAATATCCATCAGAGTTGTCAAGTAGTCAATCAAATCACACACAAATAAAAATGAATCTATTATTTTAAATGCAATATTTATGCGCTCTTTTCAAAGTGTCAAAGTTGAAATAATTTAAAACTAAAAATAGATTGATGATAAGTTTATTAAAAAATAAGAAGAGAAGAGAAGATCAGCAAGAGATGAAAAGTTATTAGTTATAGACTAGCCAAATAGGATGACCTTCAATCTTCATCTTCAAAGATTAAATTTTAATATGATGATAATAGAGACAGAAAAAAAGAAAGATAAGAACATTTAAAATATATATATATTTTTTTTTCAAGTTCTTTTTCTCCTGTCCCTATTTATTCCATTTGAAATGTCGCCTGACCCCTAGTACAAGAGGCAACCACTCTACCACTGTGCTGTGCTCAACCGCTGGGCCAGGGGCAGCTTCTAATTAAGGAAAAAGACGATTTTTACTTCCAACACTCAGTGATGGATTTACGCCTAAGGGACAAATTAATAATAAATCTCACAATTATTTTTTTATAATTCGTTATATATATTAAATTTCAACTTTCTTATTTTATATAGTCCCAAGCACCCTAGTGAAGTGGTAAATCAGATCTATGATGATTTAAGATGGAGTGCGTTATACAATGGTAAATCTTTACTGAATAAATTATTTTACTGTGTAATAGGCAGTCAATAAAGACAAAAAAAAGGCCTTAAATCGCAAAACGTAAAGTATTCCTGCATTTTTTGGTATGTTATTTGGACCCCTTGGGGGAGTGCGAAACCACATTTTGCAATCAAAAAAAAAGTTGTGCTTCCCGCGTAGTACGAGAAAAACTGCGTGATTTTCGCACTTTTTTCAGTTTTTGCAGTTTAATTCAAAAACTATGGGCTTTTTGACATTTGTTGCTTATAGCATTTTTAAAGTATATTAAATTTGAAACAATTCAAGCCAACTTGCAGCTCAGTATCTATAATAGTTTTTGAGATATGATGATTGAAAAATGTACAAGATATTCACAAATGTTACAATTTTCAGTTGTGCTTATGTTTAAAGCCGAATATCTTTTTTTTTTGATTGCAAAATGTGGTTTCACACTCCCTAAGGTGTCCAAATAACATACCAAAAATGCAGCGTTACTTCGCGTTTGCGATTTTAATGTGAAATTTGACTGGACTATTACTGCAATTTTTGATTTTTTACGATTACAAGAAAACTACAAGAGTTACTGACCCCGGACTGCGCTTAAACGAAAGGTAATTAAATGTGCTAAAACTCAATTTATCACAACTTTTCTCTAAACTTGAGCGGTTAAGCCGATATTCGGCTTTAAACATAAGCAAAACTGAAAATTGTAACATTTGTGAATATCTTGTACATTTTTCAATCATCATATCTCAAAAACTATTAGAGATACGGAGCTGCAAGTTAGCTTGGATTGTTTCAAATTTAATATACTTTAAAAATAATAACTATAAGCAACTAATGTCAAAAAGCCCATATTTTTTTAATTAAACTTTTTTATATATTCACAAACTAGACTTTCTCCCGAGTAAAATGATATATAATATGTATAACATCGGACCACCAAGGGGGGCTCTAGGGGGGAGGGGACAAATATTTTTTTCTTGAATAGTGGGTGGGCAAAGTTGTGCGCTCGGCTTAGTCCGGCCCTTTATTTTCATATCTCTAGCTCCTCCTCCTGAGTTCGTTTCTAGTTAATGAACTAATCCTTATTTGGACCCTGTTATGCAATGGTGTGTCAAAGACCAAACATCGAGTTTTGAGAAAATTAACATTAAAGTTTTTAGTTTTCATTGGATTATATATATATATTTTTTTGTCAATTTTGCAAGTAACATTAAATATAAATTTTTTTAGGACATATTTAATAAAAAATACTATTAATTAAAGCATTTCAAACAATATTCCGTGCTTAACTCAATTTTGAATTTTTTGGTCTTTGACACACCATTGCATAACAGGGTCCATTTATAGTTCCACCCAGTTCCTTTTATCCAAGCTCTTCTATGCTAGGGAGGGAAGCACAATCCTTGGAGGGAGGGAAGCAAAGTATCCTTGCCCCCCCCCCCAGGTCCGACGCCTAATTATATTATAATTTTACATTAATTTATTGATATCATAACTTTCTTTAATATTTTATCATTTTCTTCCATAACCTTTGGTGGGGGAGGGAAAATGCCCCCTCTGCCCCCCTCCCACCCAAATGACGTCCCTGGTAGATACGAGGGCAGGTGACTTTTTGAATTTCCCGCCTCAACACTGCTCCTGTCAGCAGGCAACTATCAGCTGACTCCTGTCGAAATTTGAACCAGCTGGGGTCTTTTAGTTTTTATTTGACATCCATTAATAGCAGACTACCTCGTGATTTGAGAAAAAAGTGAATTTCGTCTGCTCCATGAATTGGGATACGAATTGCTCCCCTCATCCGCCCTATTCTCCGGATTTAGCCCCGAGTGACTATTTCTTGTTTCCAAACCTGAAAAAATGGCTCGGCGGAAAGAGATTTGACTCCAATGCCCTAGACAAATCTTATTTTTTGGAAGGGATAAAAAAAAATTGGAGAAACGTTGGGCAAAGTGTATAGAGCTCAAAGGAGACTACGTTGAAAAATAAAATAATTTTTTTATCCAAAAACCTGTGTTTCATTCAAAAAGTCACGGACTTATTGACCTGCCCTCGTATATAGGCCTAGATACTGCATCATCAAATGAAATGGGATTTACCAGAGGAAAGAAATAAAAGAGACGAACCAGAGACATAAATTAGCAAATTGAATTAATTGAAAAAAAAAAAACGAGAAGAGAAGATGAATAAATTCTCTTTTTTCTAATTGTTCATAATTGATTAAAATTTTTTTTTCTAAATCAAAGAGACGCTTCAATTCATTTCTTTCAATTAGATAGAAGGTCACTGGGTCAGAGTCAATCACTGATAATTAAGTTTAACAAAACAGCGAGGCTGGCTGGCAATTTCTGCTAATTTTTTTTTTTTTTTTTTTTTTTTCCTAATCAAATCAATCATCGATTTCCATAAATGATCAGATATCTTTTTAACAAGATGATTATGAATTCAAATCACTGGTCCAGAGATCAACGTGCAAAGTCTCTCTCTCTCACTCGAAACGATGTGGACGGAACTCCCTGCTGACGTCATTTGTAGCCAATCAGCTTTAATTAAATGGATACAATTCTTCGATTAGTGTGTGTGTGTGGAAATTAAAAAAAAAAAAAAAAAAAATTGTTTTCTGAGTAGAAATAGAGGACTTTGGAGTTAATTTTGTGATTCATTGATATCAATTACTAGCTGAACAGTCAGCAATTGGAGGGAACTTTTAAATTTCTCCTTTCTCTTCATGGATTTTTTATTATTTATTTAAGCCGAACACTCCAGCTTCCTACGCATTACAATATTATTATATATGACAGGGACACCTTAAAAAACTTTCATTGGTACTGAAGTTGGCAACCGAAACGTCTGCCTAGGTTAAACTCTTGTCACAATTAGTAACGTTTTGGGAAGACCCCCCCTTAACGCGTTACCTAATATATGGACGACCCCATACTAACTTCACATCACGTTTACACAATATTGTGGCCTATATTGGTAAGATACTGGTACCTTTGCTCTAGGGATTGCTTAAATTAATGCATACATAATACTAATTATGTATTAAATTAGTAATAAATTTTTTTTAAACATGAGATGTTTTTTGTAATAAGGGATCGTCCATATATTATATAACGTGTTAGGGGGGGGGGGGTCAGTTACTAATTGTGACAAGGGGGACCCGGGGGTTTCTCTAGCTGTGACATAACAATTCAAAGTTGAATTTATAAAAATTTTTGAAAAAAAAAAGAAAAAAGTAAAATTTTGTATGAGAAATTTTATTTAGGTAGAGGGAGAGGGGGCTAGTTCTATGTTGTGACATAATATTTGAGGGGGGTTTGTTTATATGTGACTAACTGTGACATGGGGAGGTGGACTAGAAGATCGTCAAAAAAGGCGTTACATAATATGTGGACGACTCCTAAATTCTGCTTGAGTCTCATAATTTTCACACCTTTGTAAATATATGTAGACACAAAAAAAATCTGGTGTGACAAGCACAGAATGAAAGTTTTTTTTAATCAAAAATAAGAGATGTGTTTCCTGTGCGACTGTGGGACACGAAAAAAGTATCGATACTTTCCAGTATCGATACTTTACTCATATGAGTACTTGATTGCCAGTATCAAATGAAAAATATAATTTTTTTTTTTTTTACTTTCTCTTACCTATGTATATATGTAATATATATATAGAGAGAAAGTATTGGATTCATGTCAAAAATTCGATGTCGAGATTTTGATGGATCTTCACGTTTTGAGGTCCCCTGAATCCAAAAAAGTGGTTTTCGCGACATGGTCTGTCTGTGTGTGGGTGTGTGGTGTGTGTTCAATTTTAAGCATGAAGGAATTGAGCTACGAGGTTGAAATTCTATATTTAACTTAAACACCCCCCGGGACCGGAAAAATAAGCTTTTAATCAAAATCGGCCAAAGATTACTAGTATTTTACTGATGTACTTTTTCAGTTTTTTTCGATTTTCTCAAAATTTGCTCCAACGATTTTTTTTTAAATTCAAAAATCAATTATTTTTTAGATGCTCTTTAAAATGTATATTCTCATTTTGCGATTGAAATATTCTGAAGACCACTTTACTCTTGTATTTCATAGGGAAGATAGGAGAAATGGTTGCCATGGTAACAAAATATAAATATTTTCCCATACTTATAAATTTTACATCTGAATTCAAATGTTCCGTACTGTCGGGAACTAAATATATGACGACACAAAAAATCTGGTGTGACAAGCACAGTACACAACTTTCGATTACCGAAGGTAAGAGAAAGTTGTGTGCTGTGCGCCAGTCACACCAGATTTTAGTCTTTTCGGCATCTTAGGTCATATACCAGGTAGACTTTATACAAATATTATACCAAAGAATATCGCATACACTTTTATATATTTTGTGCTCTCGTTTTAGAAGAAGATCCAAGATCCTTTTTTTTTACAAAAGGAAGTTGGTGTATAACCATAGGCGTACCGAGGCAGTTGGGGACCTGGGGCGGCACTAGAAGAGGGGGCCTTATATTGAATTTTTTTTTTTTTTTTGGGGGGTGCTCATCTTTAAATATTCCTCTCCTCCATACACAAAAATATTTTTAAAATCCCTGAAACCCAAGGGGTCAGAGAGCCTCTCAAAGAGAAATTTTCATTAAATTTTGTTTTTTTTTTAATCTAAATTTTTCAGTTTTTACTTGAGCCCTGGGGGCCCCGGGGCCTCTCAAAGAGAAATTTTCATTAAATTTTGTTTTTTTTTTAATCTAAATTTTTCAGTTTTTACTTGAGCCCTGGGGGCCCCGGGGCCTCTCAAAGAGAAATTTTCATTAAATTTTGTTTTTTTTTTAATCTAAATTTTTCCGTTTTTACTTGAGCCCTGGGGGCCCCGGGGCCTCTCAAAGAGAAATTTTCATTAAATTTTGTTTTTTTTTAATCTAAATTTTTCCGTTTTTACTTGAGCCCTGGGGGCCCCGGGGCCTCTCAAAGAGAAATTTTCATTAAATTTTGTTTTTTTTTTAATCTAAATTTTTCCGTTTTTACTTGAGCCCTGGGGGCCCCGGGGCCTCTCAAAGAGAAATTTTCATTAAATTTTGTTTTTTTTTTTAATCTAAATTTTTCCGTTTTTACTTGAGCCCTGGGGGCCCCGGGGCCTCTCAAAGAGAAATTTTCATTAAATTTTGTTTTTTTTTTAATCTAAATTTTTCCGTTTTTACTTGAGCCCTGGGGGCCCCGGGGCCTCTCAAAGAGAAATTTTCATTAAATTTTGTTTTTTTTTTAATCTAAATTTTTCCGTTTTTACTTGAGCCCTGGGGGCCCCGGGGCCTCTCAAAGAGAAATTTTCATTAAATTTTGTTTTTTTTTTTAATCTAAATTTTTCCGTTTTTACTTGAGCCCTGGGGGCCCCGGGGCCTCTCAAAGAGAAATTTTCATTAAATTTTGTTTTTTTTTTAATCTAAATTTTTCAGTTTTTACTTGAGCCCTGGGGGCCCCGGGGCCTCTCAAAGAGAAATTTTCATTAAATTTTGTTTTTTTTTTAATCTAAATTTTTCAGTTTTTACTTGAGCCCTGGGGGCCCCGGGGCCTCTCAAAGAGAAATTTTCATTAAATTTTGTTTTTTTTTTAATCTAAATTTTTCCGTTTTTACTTGAGCCCTGGGGGCCCCGGGGCCTCTCAAAGAGAAATTTTCATTAAATTTTGTTTTTTTTTTAATCTAAATTTTTCCGTTTTTACTTGAGCCCTGGGGGCCCCGGGGCCTCTCAAAGAGAAATTTTCATTAAATTTTGTTTTTTTTTTAATCTAAATTTTTCAGTTTTTACTTGAGCCCTGGGGGCCCCGGGGCCTCTCAAAGAGAAATTTTCATTAAATTTTGTTTTTTTTTTAATCTAAATTTTTCCGTTTTTACTTGAGCCCTGGGGGCCCCGGGGCCTCTCAAAGAGAAATTTTCATTAAATTTTGTTTTTTTTTTTAATCTAAATTTTTCCGTTTTTACTTGAGCCCTGGGGGCCCCGGGGCCTCTCAAAGAGAAATTTTCATTAAATTTTGTTTTTTTTTTAATCTAAATTTTTCAGTTTTTACTTGAGCCCTGGGGGCCCCGGGGCCTCTCAAAGAGAAATTTTCATTAAATTTTGTTTTTTTTTTAATCTAAATTTTTCAGTTTTTACTTGAGCCCTGGGGCCCCGGGGCCTCTCAAAGAGAAATTTTCATTAAATTTTGTTTTTTTTTTAATCTAAATTTTTCAGTTTTTACTTGAGCCCTGGGGGCCCCGGGGCCTCTCAAAGAGAAATTTTCATTAAATTTTGTTTTTTTTTTTAATCTAAATTTTTCAGTTTTTACTTGAGCCCTGGGGGCCCCGGGGCCTCTCAAAGAGAAATTTTCATTAAATTTTGTTTTTTTTTTAATCTAAATTTTTCCGTTTTTACTTGAGCCCTGGGGGCCCCGGGGCCTCTCAAAGAGAAATTTTCATTAAATTTTGTTTTTTTTTTAATCTAAATTTTTCAGTTTTTACTTGAGCCCTGGGGGCCCCGGGGCCTCTCAAAGAGAAATTTTCATTAAATTTTGTTTTTTTTTTAATCTAAATTTTTCAGTTTTTACTTGAGCCCTGGGGGCCCCGGGGCCTCTCAAAGAGAAATTTTCATTAAATTTTGTTTTTTTTTTAATCTAAATTTTTCCGTTTTTACTTGAGCCCTGGGGGCCCCGGGGCCTCTCAAAGAGAAATTTTCATTAAATTTTGTTTTTTTTTTAATCTAAATTTTTCAGTTTTTACTTGAGCCCTGGGGGCCCCGGGGCCTCTCAAAGAGAAATTTTCATTAAATTTTGTTTTTTTTTTTAATCTAAATTTTTCAGTTTTTACTTGAGCCCTGGGGGCCCCGGGGCCTCTCAAAGAGAAATTTTCATTAAATTTTTTTTTTATAAATATTTGGGGGCCTATGCCGTCTCGGGGCCTGGGGCGGACCGCCCCCTCCCCTCGGTACGCCACTGTATAACAGGAGTTCGATATTTGTAGATTAGAGTTTATTTCATCATGTTCTTAATAATTAATTATTAATGAAGGAAAATTTGATACTTTTTAAATAAAACCCTTACCCTCGAGCTTGGTGTAGTGTTTTTGGATTTAGATACCAAATGGCTTAAATAAGAATGCCTGGACCCCAAATATATCAAACATACGAGTATCGTTAAAAATCTTAAATGGCCTAAGTTGCCGAAAAGAATGTGAGTGTGAGTGTTTAAAAAAATAAAAATAAAAATCCTTTATAGGCCAGTCAATATCGACATTTAAATCGCAAAACGGAAAGTATTTCTGCATTTTTGGTATGTTATTTGGTTGTTGGGGGAGTGTGAAACTACATTTTGATAGCAAAAAAAATAGTTGTGCTTCCCGCGTAATACGAGAAAAACTGCGTAATTTTCGCACTTTTTCAGTTTTTGCAAGTTTAATTCAAAAACTATGGGCTTTTTGACCTTCGTTGCTTATACCATTTTGAAAGTATATTAAATTTGAAACAATTCAAGCTACGGTACAGTTCCGTATCTCTAATAGTTTTTGAGATATGATGATTGAAAAATGTACAAGATTTTAACAAATGTTACAATTTTCAGCTTTGCTTATGTTTAAAGCCGAATATCGGCCTAACCGCTCATGCTTAGAGAAAAGTTGTGATAAAGTGAGTTTTAGCACATTTAATTACCTTTCATTTAAGCGCAGTACGGGGTCAGTAGCACTTATAGTTCTCTTGTAATCGTAAAAAAACAAAAAAAAATTGCAATAATAGTCCAGTCAAATTGAATTGTTTCAAATTTAATATACTTTCAAAATGGTAATAACAACTAAAGTCAAAAAGCCCATAGTTTTTTTGAATTAAACTGTAAAAACTGAAAAAATTGCGAAAATAACGCAGTTTTTCTCGTATTACGCGGGAAGCACAACTTTTTTTTGCTAGCAAAATGTGGTTTCACACTCCCCCAAGGGGTGATAACATATCAAAAATGCAGAAATACTTTCTGTTTTGCGATTTAAGGCCTTTTTTTTTGTCTTTTTAACATATAGTGGGCAAAAAAATCTGCAGAGACCGAGAAAATTTTTTTTTTTTAAATAAAATCACAATACTTTTTGAAGGAATTTATTTTATGTAGACAGATCTTAAATTTGAAAAAGTCTAAATTAAATTTTAAGTTACAAGAAATGTAACATTTTAAATAAATGAAGATAAATAATTGAAAATTAAAATTTATTATATAAATATAATTATAAAATAATAATTGTGAGATTTAATTTTCATCTTTAACTAACGATATTACTTGACGGATTTTCGTAGAGTAAAAAAATTTTAAATAAATAAAAATAAAATTATTAAATAAATCAAATTAATGTCCCTCGGGCCTTGGTCTAGTGGTTAGCATGCTGGCCGTTAGTACCAAGTGTCGCGGGTTCGAATCCCACGTCATGCGACAAAAATTCATTTAAATTGTATTAGCTACCAATCAATTTAAAAAAAATAAATAAGGATGGGATGGACATAGATGGGGAAAAAAACAAAAAAATCAAATTAATTACACGTAGACTTCAAGAAGAAAAGGAGAAAGGGTTCATTTTGAAAAAAATTTCAGGCAGTCAGAGGGGATTAGTTAAGAGGAAGCTTAATTTACCGCCCACTCCTTAATAATATTATCAAATTCCTAAGTTTAAATTTTAATCGTTCTTTAAATTTAAGTCTTTAAGGAGCCCAATCGGAAAACTTCAATAGCCTGACATGTGAAAAGAATAAATTGTACCGTAAGCTAGCGCCATCCCCAATCTTGACGGTGATTTGGGCAACTAATAAATAATTCCTCCTAACCTGCATTAAGATTTTTATTTTTTATAATAAATATCAGAGCAACATACCGATTAAAAGAGGAATTATCCATCCGGAGTCGAGTTTATAACACACACAGTAGAAACACAAACACAAATAATAAAACGAGCATCGAGACGTTTTGAGCTCAAGCTAAAGGCAAGACACACACACACATGCCAAATCAAAACGTCACTTGCATCATCTTGTAAAGATGATAAATAATGATAAAAAATTTTAAAACTAAAATTATTTATTTAAATTCATTAAATCAATTCGTTGAGTAATCCCTTTACTTGTTTTTTTTTTTTTTTTATAAAAATCTAGAGGTGAATGACCTTTTCATTAAAACTAGGCCAAGATTTTATTATGATAATAAAAAAATAAAATTTAGTCTCTAGTCATTTTATTTATGGCTTATTGACGTCTTGCTTTCTTTTGTTTGTTGTGTGCCTGAGTGGATTTAATTTGTTGCTTTTTTGACCACAAGTTACTCGAATTTATTTTAGGGAAGTGAGATTATTTAGATTTGAGGCTTCTAGAGGTTACACTTCTCTCATTCTCTTGCCTCCAATCCGAGATTCAGTACAGCTTGGCATTGCTTAACAATAATAATCTCTATTGCTTTTCTGATGAAGGAAATAGAAAAATCAAAATATACCCTTGAAATATTAATTTTATTTAAATAATTTGTATAAACAAAATTGTTTTATTCATCATTCTGAACAAGTTTTGTTTAAAAGAAAATTTCCCAATTTGAACATGTAAACAATCATCTTGAAGAGACGATATTCTCAGGTTGCTTAGTATAAAATAGATTGCCAGACACAGCCGTCTGGGCGCCTTTCTATTTTGGGCGATGACGTCGCTCTGATTGTCGTCTTTTATGATCTCGTTGGCCTTGAACAGTTGCCATGCATCCAATCTCCTTTCTCTTTCACCGAAAGTATTAATGAATGTGCAATATCGATTTTCAGCGCGACTCGATTTTCAGCGCTACGAGAATGAAATTTTATATTTAAGTTATACACCCCACTAGGGCGTGAAAATAAGTTTTTAAACATAATCGGCCAAAAAGTACTAGTACTTTACTGATGTACTTTTTTAGTTTTTTTCAATTTTCTCAAAATTCGGTCAGACGATTTTGTTTAAAATTCATAAAACACCTATTTTTTAGATGCTCTTTAAAATGTATATTCTTATTTTCCCCTTGAAATATTTTGAAGCACACTTTACTCTTGTACTCCATAGTAATTCCCCTTCATGCTCTTCCTTCCATAGAGCCAATGTTAAATTCCAATGGGGATTTGCATGTTAATTTCGATTCAAAAGGGGGTCGGTCCCCTTTGGAAATTTTTACACATTTAAAAAATTTTTTTCCAATTCTTATGAATTTTTGTATTTATTTAGGATTCCCTGTGTATAAATTCTCCAAATATGATATTAAAATTTTCAAAAATAACCATAGTATATTTCAAGCAGTCAACATAGAAAATAGACATAGCCTATTGACATTAAATTGGACTTAACACCCACACACTTCCAAAATCAATGATTGCTCAATTTCTTTTACCGACCAAACTCCAACTGTACAAATCAAGGGAATTTTTTTAAGAAATTTACCACTAACTATTTTATATATAAAAAAATTACATTAAATTAAGCACAAATTTTGTGATATCTCTTTTTTTTTTTTGAAAATGGACTTACACCACTTTTAAAATTAACGGTCCATATATTGGACCAAAATCCACAACGTTGCCAACTTGCACAGTTTGCAGACGATACTGCAATCTTTTATTCATACAGTGGCGGATCCAGAGGTGTTTCTCGGGGGGGGGGGGGGTAATCTGGAGTGACTGGTCGCATAGTACACATTTTTTAGTATAAAATAGTTAGTGGTCTTCAAACAATTTTGAAAGCAAAATGAGAACAGCATCAAAAAAATAATTGATTTTTAAATTTTAAGAGAAAGTAAAAATTAATATGTCAAAATAAATTTGGAAAATCGATTTTTAATCATTTTCAGAACGTTTTGAGACTAAAATTTCATTGTTTTTGCTTGAATATTTTATATACTAAGTTATTCAATCAATATCAAGGCCTAAATGTGTCTATTTAATTAAAAAACAATAAATTAGAAAATGAAAGAGGCAGTTAAAATTTGAAGTTGAAAAGGGCAATAAATAAACCCCCATTTTATGTGGTCGTAGTTAAATAAAAAAATGTCTATAGCTTTATAATTGATTGAAAAGTCCAGTTTTGCATTTTTCCTCAAATCCAACGAAAAATAAGAGAGATCGAGAGATTTTTTGAAAAGCGATTGTGCGCGTGAAGAAAAGCCTAGACGAGAGTGAAGCGAGGCTCCCTGGCTGCACTCTGGGCGCCGATCGAATTAGAAAAAACAAATCGATGCTCTCCCATCATTTGAAATTATTGCCAAATTGATTGATTTCATCTTTTTATGCTTTTATAAAATTTTATTCGAAACTTTTTTTAACTATAAGAATAAAAGACTGCATATTTATCTATAAAGAATTCAATCCTTTGAGAAAAAAATAAAATTTCAAAATATTTTGGCTTCAATCAAAGAGATGCTTATTTCTCATAAATATATTAAAATCCATCCCTTTAGACCTTTAGTTCAGTACTTGTTAAACTTTTTGAGCCGCGGCCCCGTTGGGAAACAAATAAATATCTCACGGCCCCTCCCCTATTTTTTTTTTACATTCCCTTGCCTATGTGTGTTCAATTTTAAGCATGAAGGAATTGAGCTAGGAGGGTGAAATTTTATATTTAAGTTAGACACCCCCCTGAGGCGTGGAAATAAGCTTTTAATCAAAATCAACCAAAAAGTACTAGTACTTTACTGATGTACTTTTTCAGTTTTTTTCGATTTTCTCAAAATTCGCTCTAACGATTTTTTTTTTAATTAATAAATCAATTATTTTTTAGATGCTCTTTAAAATGTATATTCTCATTTTGCCGTTGAAATCTTCTGAAGACCACTTTACTCTTGTTCTTCATAGGAAAGATAGGTGAAATGGTTGCCATGGTAACATAATTTAAATCTTACTTTTTAGATTAAAATTCATATAAATCAATTATTTAGATGCCCTTTTAAAAAGTACATCAGTAATATTTTGTGAAAATTGTTTGAAGTACTCAAATCATTTCATCTAAATTAAATTTTACACTTTGATATTTAACTTTCCTACAGATAAGATCGAAATATCGCTTGTGTTCAAATAAATATATCAACCATGTGATGATGAAGAATTGAAAAATTTTACATCTAACTAAATATATAACTATCATTTATTTGGCAATATTCTCTGACTGCTTTTTTGCTTTCAGACTTTTTTTTTCTCGTTCAATTTTTATAATTCTTCCAAATGTCCAAAAAAAAAAAATGATCTTATAAAGCTGTTAAATTATTATTTTTAAAAAGAGAAATAATTTTTCTTAGAAAACAGGGGAGGGGGGAGAGACGCTTGGCGGCTTCTCTCCTCAGCGACAATCAGAGCGGAGGGGTGGGGGAGCCTGGCGCCCACGACCCTCCCCTCCTTTGGTCAATTTAAGAGCCCGGAAATAATTACATTGGAAATGAATAAAAATTTTGATAAATCAAACGTCTATAACTCGGAAACCGCGCATCCAATTCGCATCGGATTTTTTGTAATGAGTTTAGAATTTCCTAGAGAATATTCACATGGAACTAAAATTTAATAATAAAGAATATATTTTTTCTTTAATCTAACCATCCGTTCAACCAATCAAATGATAGTAAAAAGGATCATCGTTCTATATTCTCTGAAATTTTCCCTTTTATCTGTATATAAAATTTTCAGAGTTTATTTTTTTTAATTTCTCTTTATTAGCAATCTCCGCACTCCCAATTTTTATTAAATAAACGAATATTATATAAATTTTAAATAAATACCTTAGGGGTTATCCACATATTACGTAACGCGTTAGGGGAGGGAGAGGCATGGGCGTAACTAGGGGGTGCCGGGGGGGGACATGGTCTCCCTAGAAGGCTCGTGCCCCCCCCCCCCAGGAAGCTCCCTGCCCCAAGAAAAATTGAGAAAATATGGGGCTTTCCAGGCCCTCCGGAGGATAGCTGGTCCCATGGCCCCCCCCCAGCCAAACTCCCTAATTACGCCCATGCCTACCTGGCTGCTGTCCTCCACATCACACTAATTAATATAATTAAAGTTCAAACAAAGAGCAATATAAAGCCATTAAAAAGCGACATGAACTATTTCGATGGGAGTTAAATTTATTTTATGTATTTGCATGCTTAGAGTTTGACGGTTTTTTATTAATGACTTTTTTAAATGCTTTTATTTAACTTACTCTTTCAAAATCACCAACTTTGAGTCTTTGTTTAAGTCACTTCCCGATGAGCTAGCGGTGGAAAATTTGATACTTAAGGGTCATTTTTGATGACGCAAATTATAAGTTAGATTTTACCAAAATAGACCAAACTAATGTGGTACTTTATTTGAAACTCTTCGCGAATTAATGTAATTTCAAAAGACTTCCTGATGGGCTAGAGGTGTGAAATGTAATACTTAAGGGTCATTTTTGATGACGCCAATGATATGGCTATTTTGATCAAAATAGACCATACTAATGTGGTACTTTATTTGAAGCCTGACGCAAATAAGGCCCTATTAACTATAGTTTTGAATTTTGATATTTACGAGTCATTTTTTTATGATAATGAATAATTTTCCAATTGAACCAAATCAATATAGGCCAAACTAATGTGGTACTTTATCATATTGATGATTTTTGATAAGACTAAAAGACTAAAAAGCTTAAAATAAAAATAAAATAAAAAAAAAGATTTAAAAAAAAATGCTTTTATTTAAATTGTACTAAAAAGAGAGAAATAAGAGAGAAATAATTTAATTGTTCTTGTTAAAATTTTTTAATATTTATGACTTAAAATAAAAGCGTGGGGCGCGAGCCTCGGAATCACTTCGACGCGCCCCACGCTTTTATTTTAAGTCATAAATATTAAAAAATTTTAACAAGAACAATTAAATTATTTCTCTCTTATTTCTCTCTTTTTAGTACAATTTAAATAAAAGCATTTTTTTTTTTAATCTTTTTTTTATTTTATTTTTTCCCTCAGAAAACGGCTTAAATATAATTGTAGGTAATGGAGGAACTAATTTCCTATTTTGCCGTCCCCGGGGCACATCCCCCCCCCCTTCTAGATCAGGCTCTGCCCACTAAACGCAGGCTTTTCAGCTAGTATTAGATACCCAGCCGCTAAGAGAAGAGAAGTTTAATTGAAAGACTCTTGTACATTGGCATTGCATTAAATGACATCTATGAATGAGTCTTGAGTGCATTTGTTTCCATCTCTGTATTATAATTATAATATATTAAAAAAAAAAAAATGATCAAAGTTTAACAAGCATCGTCATCTTAGAAGTTATCTTTAGATTAAAGTTCAAATAGCTTTAAAAAAAAAGCAGCGAAATAAATTTCCTTATATTATTATATTTGAATTTTTAGTCATAAAATTGTAAATGGAAAGATAACAACAAAAAAAAACTGGTGGTAACATTAGAAATTATTTTATTTATTTAAAGCCCACCTCCCCACCCCCATCTTAATTTTACTTGGCACCTGTCGCGAATTTAAAAACAGCTATTGCATTAAATATAAAAGTGTAATATTTCATTTCATTAAGTATTTTAATTGTGCATATTCAATTCATTCGAAAATAAAAAATCTGGTGTGTTAACATTAAAAAAAAAAGAACGAATTTCGAGGATGATTTAGCAAAAATTCATGTCTTATGGTCTGTAAGAGAATCACAAAGAACTAGTCATATCGAATGAACGAGATTCATATCAAAGGTCGTTCTGTAATGCATTGGATTAATATGATTTATTCACCGGGTAGAAAAAGAGAGAAGATAATGAGAGCAAGTGAGAGAACGATAGTCGCTTTAAGATGCTTGTTTCTGTCCATCGCACAGTGGTCTAGATTGAAAAAAAGTTGGCCAAAAGTCGAAAAAAATAATAGTCACAGAATGACTTCAGTCCCATATAATCTTGTAGAGGGATAGTTGGTGCATGTAAATCCAAAAGGAAAGTGAGATATCTTTTATAGTTCAGGCGCTACATGAGTTCAAAGTTAGCGTTACGCGCGAGCGACGCGCAGAGGCTCTGAAATATCAATGTTTGTTTAAATGCATATAACTCTTTACTCGAGTGTCCTTTTTCAATTCTGTTTCAAGGAGGGTGTTAAGGAAAGAATGTCGAAGATTTACTGATATATCGTTTTCATTAATTTATACTCGCCTTTTTTAGAAATCATGTCAAAGTTGCGTTTTCATAATGGATTTTTTTTGTAAAAACTTTTTCCTTCAAATAGCAAAAAAGTTATGAACCCAGCGGGGCCCACGAAACTGAGATATGGAATATATAGTTTAAGATGTCTTGTAATAGAATCTGCATAAAAATCCTGCCCCAACTTGCCCCCCTAATTTTGAGGTTAAAAATAAGCGGCGAGAGAGCTTTTTTTTATATTTACCCTATATGCCGTATCTTATTTCAAATTTTTGAAATATTATTGTGTAGAAATAAAATTTTTATTATTTTTTAGTTAAATAAGAGCTTATTATATGAGAAAAATATTTTTATTTTAAAGTTAGATAGCATTATGTCTATTTTTGAGCCGAGGAAGGCAGACTATTTTTTAGTCTACGAGCTTTTTTTTTTTGAATATTTTTATATAGGGTGTCTAATTGCAAAGTATTATTATATTTTTGAAATATTATTGTGAATAAATATAATTTTTCTTATTTCAATTAAATAAAAGTTATAATATATATTTTTAAAAATAAATATCACCATGACGCAAAAACGCATTGATAAAATAACCTTACTCGTTGAGAACTGTTTGAGATTATTCTAAACGATGTGAACTAGGTCTTGAACACGTTACTTAAATGTTTGGACCAACATTTTGCATAATTTTATATACCCAACAATTTTTGACGAGTGATCCGCCATATATGATCCGCCACTGCAATTTATTAAATTATAAAAATATTATAAAATTTGTAATCAGCGACCTCGAAAACCCTTATATACCAATTTTCAATCAAATCTAAAACTTTTTTCAATCTAGACCACTGTGCATCGTCTAAATAACCTGTTTTCAAATAATGACCGTGACGTCATTCATTCTCAGAAGAATTAACGAAATAAAAATGTCAATATTTTTTTTTATTCATCAAATAAAAAATAATAAAAAAAAATCAGATAAATTAATTGTTCTAATAATGGAAAAATAATTTATTTATTTTTTTGATTGAATATAGAGGTGGGATTTATTTCTCTTCTTCTTGAGATGCATTATAAAGTACATTTTTTTTTTAATTTACTAGCTGCGACGTCCCCCTGTGTCCCCCGCCAGCTGGCACGGGCCCGCCTGCGGTGGACCCTCGCCTTTTCGCAGAGACTTTGCAGCCAGGAGATTAAATTAAAAAATCTTTTATTTAATTTTTATTTGCCGACGTTTCGGACGCCAATCACGCCCATTCATCCGGGCAAATATTGTCAATTATACATGATCTTAGGTATTTTAATATTCATTGCAATTAAATATACAATTTCTTTTTGCTTTTATATGTAGAAAAATATTATGAGGTATGTCTTTGTGGCTGGATTGTTGTCGTTCCAGGCTGATGTTTCGGCCACTGGTCTAGGCCACCTTAAGGGAACGGTAACAATAAAAGAAATAATTTAGGCTGCATATGTTTTGTATTTTTTTTTTTTTGACTCCTCAAAAATATTATCATATAGGCCTACTTGCTACTCGGAGGTCTCCGATGATGAAGGTCGTGATTGCCCCCCCCCCCCCCCCAGAAAGCTCCTTGCCCCAAGAAAAATTGAGAAAATATGGGGCTTTCCAGGCCCACCGAAGGATAGCTGGTCCCACGCCCCCCCCCCAGCCAAATTCTCTAGTTACGCCCATGGTGGTCTTCAAACAATTTTGAAAGCAAAATGAGAACAGCATCAAAAAAATAATTGATTTTTGAATTTTAAGAGAAAGTAAAAATTAATATGTCAAAATAAATTTGGAAAATCGATTTTTAATCATTTTCAGAACGTTTTGATACTAAAATTTCATTGTTTTTGCTTGAATATTTTATATACTAAGTTATTCAATCAATATCAAGGCCTAAATGTGTTTATTTAATTAAAAAACAATAAATTAGAAAATGAAAGAGGCAGTTAAAATTTGAAGATGTAAAAGGCAATAAATAAACCCCCATTTTATGTGGTCGTAGTTAAATAAAAAAATGTCTATAGCTTTATAATTGATTGAAAAGACCAGTTTTGCATTTTTCCTCAAATCCAACGAAAAATAAGAGAGATAGAGAGATTTTTTGAAAAGCGAATGTGCGCGTGAAGAAAAGCCTAGACGAGAGTGAAGCGAGGCTCCCTGGCTGCACTCTGGGCGCCGATCGAATTAGAAAAAACAAATTGATGCTCTCCCATCATTTGAAATTATTGACAAATTGATTGATTTCATCTTTTTATGCTTTTATAAAATTTTATTCGAAACTTTTTTTAACTATAAGAATAAAAGACTGTATATTTATCTATAAAAAATTCAACCCTTTGAGAAAAAAATAAAATTTCAAAATATTTTGTCTTCAATCAAAGAGATGCTTATTTCTCATAAATATATTAAAAATATCCATCCCTTTAGACCTTTAGTTCAGTGCTTGTTAAACTTTTTGAGTCGCGGCCCCGTTGGGAAACAAATAAATATCTCACGGCCCCCCTATTTTTTTTTTTACATTCTCTTGCCTATGTGTGTTCAATTTCAAGCATGAAGGAATTGAGCTAGGAGGGTGAAATTTTATATTTAAGTTAGACACCCCCCTGAGGCGTGGAAATAAGCTTTTAAACGGATGACTGCCCGTTCGCCGAAGCGAACGAATAAAAAACAAACGAACCGAGGACAGACGAACGGTTAATAGCGCGACCCGTTCGCGAACGGAATGCCCACCTCTACTCCTGACCTTTGTCCCTCACCCGACAACCCTTCGAATTCAACTCCTGAAATTAATCCCTCCTCCTCTCCTTTTCTTTTTCTTTTTCTGTTTATATTACAAATTATTTAAAGCATAAAACAAAAAAAAAATTTATTATATTTTTTTAAGGAAAGAAGTCAGAATATGGCACAAATTGATAAGATTATTTATGATTTATCCTTGTGTGGTCCTTGATGATATTAATATTACTATATAATCTTATGATAACAGGAGATGGAATTCGACAAAGTCAACCCATTTATAATAAGAAGGAAGCTAATGAAAGTCTGTAGAACAATCAAATATAATAAAACACAATGGTCGGCGAGCTGACATCCTATCGCCGAGTCTGACTTTCTACACCGAGTTCTGACTTCCTATAAAAACGACATTTCGGTCTACTAGGTAGCTGCCTTCTTCAGGCTACACTCAAACAGCAGCTGAAGACGTCGAACGAGACTCAACCTAATCACCATATATTTTAAAAATAAGATTTATTTTATTTCAAAGACATTTCGGTCGCAAAAAGGGAATTTCTCAGGCCAGTGGTTCGATTTTAATTAATAAAGAAAGGTACACGCTTGAGGAGTTTGGTAAATTCTTTCGATTAATCTTATTTAGTTTTTTTAAACAATCAAAATTAACACCGGGGTCTTTGAGATAATTTCATCTATTGAAGAAGAAATGAAATAATTTATAAGGATTTAATTGAAATGCACAATTAATCATAATAAAAAGGAACAAATATTTTTATAATAAACATTGAATCTTAATCTCGATCGCTGCATTTTCCTAAATAAATATTGGTCATATAGACTGCCTATAAAATTTCTTTGCTGATGTGTGTACAAAATATAGTTTTTTATGAGGATGCGTTACAAGGGCAGCCAAGGCGAAAAATAAAACAAAAATCTATTTTTTGTCGACGTTTCGAGTGCCGATCGCACTCTTCATCAGGACAAAAATGATGTCAATTCGTCAGGTTATTTGACATGGCAGTGTAGCAACGTTTTAACCAATTTATATTTCGACCTCGAAAGACTAGAGTCTTCAAGTAAATATAAATTGGTTAAAACGTTGCCACACTGCCATGTCAAATAACCTGACGAATTGACATAATTTTTGTCCTGATGAAGAGTGCGATCGGCACTCGAAACGTCGACAAAAATAGATTTTTGTTTTATTTTTCGCCTTGGCTGCCCTTGTAACGCATCCTCATATCATAATATCCAGCCATCAAGAAACAACTAGTATAGTTTTTTATTTTATCCCTTTTGGCTGTCAATAGATGCTCAGGTCTTTAAAAAATGAAAAATCTACTGTGAAAGCACAGGACACAATTTTCTCTTACCTTCAGTAAGTTGTGTTCTGTGCTTTCCTACCAGATTTTTTGTGTCTAGATATATTTAGTTTCCCATAGCACCTTTATGCCAATCTTGACTACAAGTATTTCATAAGTAAAAATCTGGTGTGACTGGTCGCACAGCACACACTTTCTCTTAACTACGGTAATCGAAAGTCGTGTTCTGTACTTGTCATTTTTTGGCATATTATTATTATGAAGTACAAGAGTAAAGTGGTCTTCATAAGATTTCAAGGGCAAAACGAGAATACACATTACACAAAAAATAAATAATCAACCTAATAAGTTTTTTCAGAAATTTCGAAATTTCAATTTTTTTTTATCATGTGATAAATTACTCTATTTTAAAAAGTTTTTATTCTTTGACATTTTTTCAAAAACTGAATAGATTTTTAATTATTGAAGGTAATTATTAAAATAATTTTTTTTAATTGATTGATATTTTTTTTTTTTTTAATTTGTTGAGTATAAAAAAAAACAACTTTAAATTTAATAACTTTGAGAAAAGGCAGAAAAAAAATCCGAGAAAATTCGGGTTAAGCAAGGCTAAGAAATGCTGGACCGTGGATAGGTGACCCGCTGAGTGTTGAGTCTCTCACCTGCTGGAAGCCATTTTATTTAATTTCCCAAAAGTCAAATGATCTTAGAGGCCGAAATATAAATTGAAAATACAATTAACTTTAACACCCGTCTCAGGAAGAAAAATAAATAAATCCCACCTCAATAATCAATCAAAAGTTAGAATATATTTATTTCCTTTATTAAAATAATTTTTTCATATTCATTTTTTATAAATTATTTAATTTGTTTTTTTCTTCTAATTTGATGAATATAAAAAAACAAAAAAATAGTTTTATTACTTTTTTTTATTTCTGTGCTTTCTTAGAAAAGATGACGTCACGCGCATTGTTTGGAATCCGGTTCATGTGCACCAAGGATGGAGACTCAGCATCTTTAAGCGACTCTCTCCATCTCACTCGCACTCATTACCTTCGCTCTCTTTCTATTCAAATGCCATTCCAGGGCCTCTTAGAGACCATAATATTTGAATTTTTGCTTTTTCGAGGAGGGGGCGCCTTTTAGGCCCCCTCTCCCCTTTAGGTTGTCCCCTCCGTGATATTTATACTAATTTTATGAAATTTGTTTGATTAAATTAAAGAGATTAATTTCATTTTAACAAAAGGGTTTATAGAATGGACACCAGGTGGCAGCACTTGCCGGCAGGGTGCCTTGTAATTACGCAGACCATTTGCTTGCATGGCTGTCTGTCTTTATTCAATTCGAGTCCCTAAAGAAAAAAAAATAAATAAAAATTTAATTATATAACAATTTTTATTATTTTTCCTTAGAGAGATTTAATTATTTAATTTTAATTAATTGGCTTTAATTTTTCATAAGGCAAGACAATCAACTCAATGCTATCCAATTGGCAAATTCTAGAATTTTTTGCGTCTGCCCTTTTGATGGACCCGAGTCTTTTTCCTGGACTCTCCATAACGTCCTCTATAAGACGGCAAAATTACGGGAAGTTGGTGACAGACGGACAGACGGACACTCCGCTCAGTGGCGTAGCGAGGGGGGGGGGCAGGGGGTCATGATGCCCCGGGCGCTACTCACAAGGGGCGCCAAATGGTCCGCAAAACAAAAAATTACTGGATAATTTTTATTTTTGTTATAGTTGATTTCTGGAAAATATATTTTAAATGTAGTGCCAGTGTAATATAATAATTCTCGCCGAAAAAAAGTTGCCGAAAAAACTCGCCGAAAACAAACTCGACGAAAAAAGTCTAACCGAAAATCCGAAAAGTTACAAAATAAAATATTTTAAAAAATCTGATGTGACTATCCCACAGCAGACAACTTTTTCTTACCAAAGGTACTGTACTGTGCTTGTCACACCAGACTTTTTGTGTCGACATACGTATATATAGTTTCCGTCGATATATTAGAAGATGTAATGAAATTTATAAGTATTGGAAAATATCTATTTATATTTTGATACCCTGGCTTCTTCCCTATGAAGTACAAGAGTAAAGTGGTCTTCATAAGATTTTAAAAGCATAATGAGAATATACATTTTAAAGAACATCTAAAAAATAATTGATTTTTGAATTTTAATCAAAATCGTTGAAGCCATTTTTGAGAAAATCGAAAAAAACTGAAAAATTAACATCAGTAAAGTACTAGTACTCTTTGGTCGATTTTGATTAAAAGCTTATTTTCACGCTCCCGGGGGGTGTTTAACTTAAATATAAAATTTCAACTTCCTAGCTCAATTCCTTCATGCTTAAAATTGAAAACACACACAAACACACAGAATATTTTTGATGCATATTTCGGCCTTTTTAAATGCGTAATTTGAGGTTTTTTAGTATTTTTTTTTTTTTTTTATATTAAAAAAACACACTTTTTTCTCACTCCCACTCACACGGTCTTTTCGGCATATAAGACTTTGACGATAAATGGCTTAAATAAAATTATCGGACTGCCTGGGATCCGAACCCCTGACCATTGGTTTAGAAGGCTAGCACTCTAGCCACTAGACCAAGCCCGAGGGCCCGAGCCCTGCTTATAAATTTCATTACATCTTCTAATATATCGACGGAATCTAATACGTATGTCGACACAAAAAATCTGGTGGAACAATCATAGATTTTTAAAAATATTTTATTTTGGAATTTTTTGGATTTTCGGCGAGAAAATTTTCGGCCCCATAATAATTTTGTATATTTCACACATAATATTATATGGTTTTCGAATGGGGGGGGGGCGCAAAAAAAGGTATTGTGCCCCGGGCGCGAGTTAAGCTCACTACGCCACTGACTCCGCTATTATAAATATAGATTTTTCTTTTCTTTTACCTCTATATATGTTAATATATATAGAGCAGCCAATCCCGTGGGCCGCGGGCTGATTGGAACTGGGCCGCGGACGTATAAGAGAAGATAAACTTAATTATTAATATTATATAATAAATATTCTTCATTACGTTTCAATTTTATTTTAACATTTAATTGTATTAAAAATGTGGTCTATATAACAGGAAAAACGGAATCGTAGAAGAGTATTATAGCATCTTCCTATCTTTTTTACTTTCTCTTACCCTATATAAAAATATATATAGAGAGAAAGTATTAAGGATCATGTCAAAAACTCGATGCCGAGATTTTGATGGATATACTCATTTTTAATTCCAAACTATTATCAAGAGAATTGAGTATTTATAATATAAATTATATTTTGTAGAGAAAATCTTTGCAATAGAATAAAATAACTGATTTGTGCTGCACTCTTGTGGGGAGTTTACAAATTGTAATTCTAAACTTCTCCACTAGGTAGCAGCACAAATCTGTCGGAGATTTTCTCGTGTATTTGTTCAATAGTAGACTTATATTTTTGATATAAAAAATATTTTCAGCCCTCGGGACTTGGTGTAGAGGTTAGCGTGCTAACCTCGTATACCAAACGTCGCGGGTTCGGACCCCAGGCAGTCCGATGATTTTATTTAAGCCAATTGGATACCAAATGGCTTAAATAAGAATGCCTGGACCCTAATATATGTATATTTATCAATAACGGATATCGTCTAAAGTCTTAAATGGCCTGAGTTGCCGAAAAGACAGTGTGAATGTGTGTGTGAGTGTGAGTGTGAATAAGAAAAAAGTGTGAATGTTTAAAAAAAAAAAAAAAAAAAAAATTTTCAACTTTACTTATTTGTCTAATCATGCATGAGATATTCTCCTGTATCTATTGAGTAATAAAACTTATACTTATTTTGAACTAAATAAATATTTTCCCTTTTACTTATTTGTTTAATTATGCTGATTGGTGCTGCGACCCTGTGGAGATGTTTAGAATCATAAGTATAGTTTTTAAACTCTCCACAAGAGTGCAGCACAAATCGGTTATTTTATTCTATTCCTTCCCCCTCTCTCCCTCCCATCTGAGAAAGATAAAGAAGAAAAAAAGGAGAGAGTAGGAAGGGGGGGATAATACCTCCTCCCCCCTGGGTGTTGTCGGTCCTCTCTATTAATCCACTGAAAGGCCACCTTGGCCTGAATTCGTGTTTCTAGTTACTCTCTAGCCTTGATTATCATTTGACGTTCTGACTTTCATTCTCTAATTGTAAAAATTCAGCTACTGCCTCTTTAGTGAGAGTATTTGTATTTGTTCAGTATAAGATAAGAAAAATTGAGATATCATCAAATACATATTTAGTCATTCATTTTCGCGAAAACATCATAACAGGTAAGAAATACGTTTTTTTTTTTTTTTAATTTATTTCAACTTTTTATAAAGAAAAATATATTTTTTTTTAAATTAACGCTATCAATTTAGAAATATATCATCTAGTGTTTTTTAGCCTTCATTTTATTTTAAATATTATTAACAATAAAGGGTCGTTCGCATAATACGTAACGCCTTTTTGGCGATTTTCTATCCCCCTCCTGTCACATATAAACAAACCCCCTACAAATATTGTCACAACATAGAACTACCCCCCCCCCTCCGAATAAAATTTGTTATACAAAATTCTCAACATTTTTACCTTTTTTTTTCAAAAATTTTTATAAATTCAACTTTGAATTGTTATGCCACACTTAGAGAAACCCCCCCGGGTTTTTGACCAGACCCCTTCCCCCTAACGCGTTACGTAATATGTGAACGACCCCCTAACGCAAAAATCTCCGAAGTTTCCCGCTTATTTAATGCCAAAAAGAAAGGCCCCCCTTCAAGAGACAAATCCTGGTTGGTTACAGGGGCGCCCTGCATACAGTGTATTTATATGGGATATACTAGGTATATATCTAGGATTTTGGCGCCCCGATGCAGAACACCTTACAACTTTAAAATTTTGCAATTTCTCGCCTTCGGGGGGGAAATTTTTTCGCCCTCTCATGAAAATTATTTTATCTTTTTTTATAGGAACAGGAAATTCTAATAAAAAAATTTTATTTACGCCCCTGAATGGAGTAATTTGCTCACCCATGGAGTGAAAGGGTGCCCATGGGGTTAAATAATGAGTAAATTAAACGGAAGCGCCCCGATGCGACGCATCTTTTGCTTACACTATGGAGTCGGCTCTGCCTATATATCTTTCTGATGTGAGTGAATGTTCAGCCTTTCAAGTGAGCAAATTAAATAAATATTTCGCCTGGTGGCCTTTAGATCATGAACGAGGAACTCCTCTTCTTGAAATTTGGATTCTTTTTGGCCTTTGAATTTTAAAAAATTAAGGCATTTGAAATACAAGCAGTCAAGGTTAAGATAATAGCCTGTTATTATTATTTTTTATTTCATCGACGTCTCGGTCGCTAATCTCGATAGATAAGAAATTTTATTGTATAAATTTGGCTTCTTTTTCAGTTCTTTTAAAGCTAGTAATAAATGCGCGTTTCGGGGTGCTAATTTTGGGAGTTTCCAGCGGGCACAATTTTAAAGCTATCTACTTCAAATTTTTAATGCTATTTAAAATATCTACAACTTATAGAAGCCCTTTTTTTTGATTTTCGAAAAAATAAAATTTTTTTTTAGATTAATCGCATTAAATAAAAGATATTTAAAAAAAAAATTCGCTCTATATCTTATAGATAATTAAATTAGTAATCATTGTGTTAAAAAATAATTAATTTTTACCGTTAATTAATTAGCTGGAATCTTTCAAATCAAATGGAATAAATCCCTTGTATTCCTATGGGAAAAACTAACGCCATCTCTTGCCGCCTAGAGCAACTCGGTACTGAATCATCTTCTAACGCGCACCTTAGTGCTGTGGCTCGCGTTTTATTTCCTCCTTGGCTGCTTAAACCACTTTTTTTAGGATGTCAGACAACGACGACGATGAGTTCCAATTTGAAGAGGTCAACGAGAAGCCTGACTTCGTTCGAGTTCTTAAGCCCCCTTTAAATACCATCATTTTACGTGCAGTGGCCAACTCTCTTGCGGAATTACGGAATATCCCAGTTCGACAGGATGACGTCTGGGCGGTCGCCTATCCAAAATGCGGTCCGGGATGAATTTAAATATTTTTATTGTTTTTGTTTTGTTGCTTCTTCTTTTAATGAATAAAATAAATATTTCAGGGATGACATGGACACAAGAAATGATTTGGCTTCTAATGAACAATTTGGACTATAAACGAGCAAAAAGGGAATATTTAGAAGATCGATTTCCCTTTTTTAGAGTAAGTTTTTGATCATTTGTTTGTAATTATTTGAAAGTTGGCTGACAGCGAGGGGCAGAACTCTGACCCTCTGAGGTAAAAGATGGCACCAGCGAAGGGAGGGGCTTATTTAAAATAAAATATATATAAGTAGGAGAAGGAAACCAGCGCCTCTTTTTCGACCATATACACTATTTATTTGCAAATATTTCGGGTTGCAGTACGCCACCCATCATCAGTGCAGCAACTATATAAAGATAACAATATACAATATAAAATACAAAATAAAATAAAATTATTATTGAACTAGTGATGAGAAGTGGCTGTAGACTTTAAATTGGGTATAGGAGACTTTGCAGCCAAGGAAATTAAATAAAAAACTTATTTAATTATTAATCGTCGACGTTTCGGTCGCAAGTCACGACCTTCCTCAGGACCTGTGGTCAGAATATTTATTTTCAAACACAAATTGTATAATATTTATTTATAAACAATGATACGATTCTTTTAACAAATATTTATATTATTTAACAATAAAATGACGGTACTTACGATTAATTGTTAGAATACAAGGTTGACAGTAGGGCTGGACGGTAATGGATTTTCATTACCGACCTCGATAATGAAAAAAAAAACCGGTTTTTCTCGAAAGCCGGTAAAAATTTTTTACCGCCCGCGGAACCAAAGTTTGCCGCCGCGGAACATTTTTGCGGAACCAAAATTTTTCCCAGGCCGAAAAAAATATTTTACCTTTTTTTTAGAGAGTCAATTTTTTGCCGAAACATTTTTTTTCTTTTCGCGGAGCCAAAATTTTTAAATTTTTCCCCGGCCGGAAAAATATTTTACCTTTTTTTTAGAGAGCCAATTTTTTGCCGAAACATCTTTTTTTAGGGACTCCGATTTTTTGCCGAAACATTTTTTTTCTACAGCGGAACCAAAATTTTTCCCACCCGGAAAAATATTTTACCTTTTTTTTAGAGAGCCAATTTTTTGCCGAAACAATTTTTTTCCCTCGCGGAACCAAAATTTTTTCCCGATCGGAAAAATATTTTACCTTTTTTTTAGAGACGCCAATTTTTTGCCGCCGCGGTACACACAATTTGGTTTGCCGCCGCGGAACATTTTTTCTCGCCGAACCAAAATTTTTTACCGCCCGAAAAAATAGGTTTTTACCGACTTTCGAAAAAAAACCGGTTTTTATCGAATTAGAGGTTCGTTACCGCGTTTTCGGTAAAAAATTTTTACCGGTTTTTACCGGTAAACCGGTTTACCGTCCAGCCCTAGTTGACAGTATTATATTTAATTATCATTGTAAGTTATACAATTTTTAATTGGGCTGTATGTATTAAGAGTAACTTGTTCGCTTATGACTTATTACAATCAATGGACGGTCTTTCCCCCCTTGCATGGGTTAATATACCTAAGAATGTTTATTTTATTTCCCAATTATATAAATTAATCCCGTTTTTTTAAAAATAAAACTTAGAAATAAATTATTTTTAATTATCATTAAATTACTTAATATAGATCTTAATTCTGATAAGCGTTTTGTTTATTTTTTTAATAATCACAATCTAGATATTAATATATTTTAAAATGCCTTCATATAGGGCACTAAGCCTTTGGATATCGTCTTTATTGTTGCAAGCGACATTTCGATATTTTTAATTGCCACCATTTCGGTAAATTCCCTGCGAAAATTATTTTCATCTTGATAGAGTATTTCGAAATTTTGGAAATCGAACCTGTGCCAGGAGTCCAAAGCATGAGTAGCAAGGGCTGTTGATGTTTTTTTATTTTTTATTGTGAGTTCGTGATCTCTTAGCCGATCTGATGCTTTTCTTTTTGTCGTGCCTATGTAACATTTGTTGCATTTTTCTTCGTCATTACCTAGACAATTTATCTTATAAACAACCCCCGCTTTATCAGTTTTTTTTTAACTTTTTCTTTTTTGATTATAAAGATATTTTATTGTGTTGCTGGCGTTAAATGCAATTTTTATCTTATCTGTTTCTAATATCTTTTCTAATGTATGGAGCCAAGAGAGGGATGAAAATTAAGACTAAAAATAAATTTTCCCTCTGTTTTTTCTGCTTTGTCCTTGTTA
>JAKCPI010007135.1:0-10410 GCA_023213315.1 Euborellia annulipes | reverse complement strand
TTTTCTCTTTATTAAATAAATTTTTTTTTCTCATGAAATATTCAAAATTGAATAAATACAGTATATTTACATGAGTGAATATTTTAAATTTATAATTTCAGCCTGGCTGATTTTTTTTAATTTTGTAACCTCGATAACTTTTTTACGCCAAAAGGTCCTGAAATAAGCCTTAAAGGGCATTTAATTTTCTTTCTCAAATGAATGTTAATTTTGGACGAGAACATCGAAACAAATTTCTATTTAAGGTGCGGGTCTCGGGGTACTAATTTTGGGAGTTTCCAGCGGGCCACAATTTTGAAGCTATCGACCTCAAATTATTTTTAATTAAATCTATTTAAAATATCTACAACTTATAGAAGCCTTTTTTTTTGATTTTCGAAAAAAATAATTTTTTTTAGATTAATCGCATTAAGATATTTTTTAAAAAATTCGCTCTACTTTGTATATCTTATAGATAACTAAATTAGTAATCATTGTGTTAAAAAATAATTAATTTTTTACAATTCTTAATTAATTAGCTGGAATCTTTAAAATGAAATGGAATAAATCCCTTGTATTCCTAAGGGGAAAACTAACGCCATCTCTTGCCGCCTCGAGTAACTCGGTAGTCAATCGTGTTCTAACGGCTTTTTCGAGACGCGCACCTTAAAGTCATATTCCAAAGTTTCGACCCCAGACTGGGGGGCCACAATCAATGTAGTTACGCCTCTGAATATGTCTCATTTTTAAAACCCCATTTTTAGACCCTTCTGCTGTCTACTATCCTACTTGAACTTTGCAAGATCCTTCCTTAACATTTTAACACTTGCATTGCAACAAGAAATTGGTGAGTAAACTTGCCCGCCGAAGGCGGCATTCAATTAACTTATCTAATTATAAATTCAAATCTCCTGAATTGATAGCCAACAAACAGACTCCTAGAGGCAAGACAAATTCTTATTAAATTATATAAGGATAAATAATCTAAAATCTTATTATATTCTACCTAAAATGATTGTGTTATCAAGATATACTGTTTGCTGCTGCTGCAAAACGAGGGAGTCATTGAAGGAGAAAAAATTCCAACCAGCACTTGTCTTCTAAATCTCCTTAATAGTTGAAAGGTACTTTGTTAGCAGTCAAAGCCTATTAGAGGGTAATTAGTAAGTTATTAGCCGATCAGTTTTGACGTCAAGTCAGCTCTGGTTTGATTCAACGACTCCATTGTGAGAAAAGCCTTCAAAATAATTAGAAGCAAATTCCAATCGATTTATCCTTTTTAATTTTATAAAAATAAAATTCCCCTTCCTAATGAATCATTATTATTATTTCTGATCATATAAATACATTTTTTTTTTTAATAGTAATTTATTTATTCATTTATGTTTAAATAAATAATTAATAATCAACTTATTTATTTATCTTGTTAAATTCATATACAGTATTTTATATAACCGATTTGCAAATAAACGATTATTTGTTTATTATTAAATAATAATAGGCTTGAAAAATCAAAATTCAAAAAATATGGTGTGACGGACAGCACAACACACAACTCTAAGTTATACAAAATTTTTTGTGTTAATATAAACATCACAATTTTTTAAGCACTTTTGGCATCTTAAGCTTTAAACGATACTTAGAATATATATATATATTTTAGTTACACCATCTGGAATTCAAAACTCAAAGAGGATGTATCAAACATTGGAAAATATTTATATTTTTTTTTTTTACCATTGCAACCATATTTTCTATTGAAGTGCAGGAAAAGCAGCCACATTCCTCTGTCAATCCTTTGATTTTATTGCAAAAATATTTCGGTCCTTCTACAAGAGCCATCATCAGTGTATATATGCAAATCTAGAGAAAAGTCACAAAATCCATAAAATATAACAGGTATTTCATTTATGTACTATTTTTTTACTTTTTTATTTCTTATTTCTTTAGGGGGAAAAGGCTGGTTTTTTCTCTATCATATTCCAATATATTAAAGAAAAATACAAAATTAAAGTGGTCTTTAAAATCGTAAAAAAAGTACATAAATAAAATATTTTGGCGGATTTTTATCCAAAATATTCCTGTTTCATACGATGATGGTATTTAAATTAAATATAAGTTGTTCACATTTTGTGGTATGCACTTTTTTAACTCAAGGACACTTCAAACGTGTATTTCCATCAAAATATCGAATTTTTGATGAGGATTGCATCCTCACTATCTGCTTGAGCATTTTGGACTATTTATCATATAATCCCTATCTGGTGGATGGGATGAAGTCACTGAAAGTGTAAAGTCAGCTTTAAAGTTTCTATAAAGATCTCAATAAATCAAAATACAATTTCATTTCGGAAAATAAAAATTATGATATTCCAAGTCGGAAGTAAACAAAGTAAAAGATTTATTCTATTAACTGGATGCTTCCAGATGAGTAATCAGACCATAAATTATTGAGTTTAACCTAAGCAGACCGTTTGATTGAAATTTCTAGGCCAGTAGTCGGTCAAAACCCGTTAACTCTCTCACGAATGAAAACGAAATCGGTCTAGCAAAAAAAAAAAAAAAAAAAAAAAAAAACCTCAAGGAAGCAGGAAACTCTTCCATATAAAATCATTCAATTAAATGTGAATTTATAGCCAGTGTATCGGACATAAATATTGTCTAATCCTATTAATCCGTTGTTGGTTTGGAATTCGATTACAAATAGGTCAGGAGAAATATAATCTGCTATGTTTCGTGATGGTGGCCTTGGTCCAATGGGTTTAGAGTTCATTTGCCTCGCTGACGAATAGTTCCGTACCGTTTTGGGCGTTGTACTTGCCTCTCTCTCTATCCCTATTTCCGATGCAAACGCAATCGATTAACTTCGAATGAATGATCTTTTTAAAGCAGACCAGCCGATTGACCTAACCTCAATCTACTACATGAGGTTCTATTATTGTAAAAGGGGGACACCGTGTATGTAGCAACCTCCCATGCACATTCCATGTTTTTTATTTTTTTTTTTAATTTCGATCGTATCGCATATTCTGAATAGAATTATTAGCGAGGTTATTAAATACTACCGCTATTATTAAGCAATAAACAATAATACAACATTTGATTAATAAGTATCATAAAGTAATAAATAGTATGTATAGGCCTATATGTGAGATGGCTTTGAATTCGACATTTATTATAAAGACCTTGATCTAAAGAGTAATAAAAAGTGTATTGTTGTAATTATAAACTTTCAGATTGTGATGTGCAATAAAGAAGATATGTTTCTTCATCAACATATTTTGTAAATCATCTTTAACTTGGTTAAATATTCTTCTTGTAACTTATTAAAATCATTGTTATATGTTGTCTGGCAAGACACAGACTCAAAATTCAAAATGGTCTTGAAAAAAGGTTCCGAATTAAGAGAATATGAGGCAATGAATTTATTAAGCCAGCATCAGAGCACTCGGAATTCTTGGAACCGTTCAAGACCATTTTGAATTTTGAGTCTGTAAATCGCCTCTAGTAATTTTATATTATGATTATTATATGAAGTAGCTGTTAGCCAGGGGATAGAGCAGTTAAAAGCTTATAATCCTGAGTTGAAGGCAACTCGAGTTCAAATCCACTTCATGCCAAAAAATTATCCAACTCTAAATGATGCCTCCTCCTAAGGAAAGAAACTGGAACCCACCTCAGTATTACTCCTAAGAGTAACCACTACTTTCAGGTCTGACACTAATGACTGAAGAGATTATTATTATGTAACCTATAATTCAAAAAGTGTATCTGCTCGTTTTAACGATAATTACTACTTTCTCTTGCCCAATATATTAAATAGTCAGAAGAAGGAGCAGCCAAAAACAAAAGCCTTCGATTTAATAAATGTAATTTCGTTTGCACCCCAGTCAGTCCGATGATTTTAAGGCATTTGGATACCAAATGGCTTAAATAGAAATGCCTGGACCCCCAATAGATATATTTAAACAGTTTTAAACAAAGTTTAAACAGAGTATCGTTTAAAGTCTTAAATGGTCTAAGTTGCCGAAAAAGACTGTATGAATGTGAGTGTGAATGAGAAAAAGTGTGAATGTCTTTATAAAAAAAAAATGCGACCCGAATGACCTTTTCACCTTTTTATTAATTATTCCAGACCGGATATTCCGGTTATTTACTGTATTTTTAGGAAGATTTAGCATTTGAGTGATAACTCGTCTAGCAATCTATTTCTCAGCAAGTATTAATAAAAACCCCCCATCGGCTCATAGGACCTGTCAAGTAAAGGTTATAAGTAAGCCTATGGAGCTCTATTTTAAACTCGGTAACACAGGGTTATTTTTGATAAGATAAATAAACAGAGGTAAAAAAAAATTGCTGCATAAAATAAACTCGGGCAAATTACATTGATTTATTTAATACAAATATTTTTGGATTTAAATAAAAATAATGTTCCCTATCGAAAATTTATTAATAAAATAATGTAAACGTAGATAGTTTGATATAATGTGATTTTTATTTATATTAAATAATCAATCAATACTCAGATAGGTATTTGCAAAAATATTTATTTTTTAATAGTAAAACATTCAAATAATTTATTCGTTTATGAAGAAAAATGAAAATTTTAATGTTGTACATATAAACGAATTATTTTTATATAATAAATAAATGGAAATGGAAATTTTATTGAGACAAATCATCAAATCAAATATTGTCAAACCACCAGCAGCAGAAACGAATTTAATTTAAATGTTTCCCTTTCTGTTAATATAATTCATTTTCATTATTTATTCTTTTTACTTTCTCGTACCCTATATATGAAATATATAGAGAGAGAAAGTATTGCGATCATGTCAAAAATTCGATGTCGAGATTTTGATGGATATACATGTTTTGAGGTCCCCTGAGTCCAAAAAAGTGGGTCCCGCAAATTGGTCTGTGTGTGTCTGTGTGTGTGGACAGATTTTAAGCATGAAGGAGTTGAGCTAGCGGATTGAAATTTTATATTTAACTTAGGTACCTTTGAAGAATCTCAAAATAAGCTTTTGAACAAAATCGGCCAAAAAGTACTAGTACTTTACTAATGTACTTTTTCAGTTTTTTTCGATTTTCTCAAAATTCCCTCCAAGGATTTTTTTTTAAATTCATAAATGAACTATTTTTTAGATGCTCTTTAAAATGTATATTCTCATTTTGCCGTTGAAATCTTCTGAAGACCACTTTACTCTTGTTCTTCATAGGAAAGATAGAAATGGTTGCCATGGTAACGGAATTTAAATCTTTTTCTTTTTATTAGATTAAAAATCAATTATTATTTAAATTCCCATTTTTTTTTAAATTTATTTGTGTCTTTAATTGTTTCAAAGAAAACATATATGTCTCTCTCTCACTTGCAAACATTATCGTCTCTCTCTACTCTTTTTAAATTCCCTTTCCACCTTATCTTCGCATAGGAACAATGTTAATTTCCTATAGGGATTTGTATGTTAATTTCGATTCAAAAGGGGGTCCCCTTTAGAACTTTTTACGCATTTAAAATTTTTTTTTCCAATTCTTATGAAATTTTGTATTTATTTACGATTCTATATTGTTTATAAAATGTCCAAATATGAGATTAAAATTTTGAAAAATAACCATAGTTTATTTCAAGCAGTCAACATTTAAAATGCAAGTTTGAAACTAAGGTGCTATCGGAAACTAAATATATCTCGACACAAAAAATCTGGTGTGACCAGCACGGTGCACAACTTTCTCTTACCGAAAGGTAAGAGAAAGTTGTGTGCTGTGCGCCAGTCACACCAGATTTTTTTTTTATATATATTATTCATTTTATTCTGCTTTGAGTCAGAATAAAAAAAGTTTAACCACCCTCCAATTTTTTATATATCTTAACCGTTTCAGATCATAACGATTACAGAAATGCAAAAAGAAATCTTATTCTGTATGTGTCTGTGTATAGCCGATATTTGCTTATATTTTTGGAACCATTCATCGAAAAAGGTTGAAACTAGACAAATTTAAAGCCCTAATTATAATTTTCGCTCTTTCTCTTGGACTAAATCTTTTCAACTTCAGCGCTACCAACTACGCCAAGCCCAAGGGCAACTGCAGAGTTGTTTATAAAGACGTTTGCTACTCGAATCCTGGGCTAAATTTCATAAACATCCGTTAATTGGAGGGAAAATAAGAGAAATTGGAATGCAGCCAGGTAGGAAGCCTCAATTTTCAATTCAAACTCCTTTATCATAAAACGTTTTGACCAATTTTATTGTGCCATCATCAGTTCTATAAGAGTTTAAAAAAATGGAGTTGAGGCGAATTAACAACTTTATTTTGTTTTAACTCTTATTCAACTGAAGACGGCACAATAAAATTGGTCGAAAAGTTTTGTGATAAAGGAGTTTAACAGCCAATAGCTTGAAGGTTTACTTTTTTTGTTATTCTGATCTTCGGAATTCAAATAAATATTATATACTTAGGATATGTAGGGAATTGTAAAATAAAAATGCGAAAAATATATTTACAATTCTAAATGGTGGTTTATTAATAAATGTAAAATAAAGTTTATTTACATATAAAAATTAATAAAATAAAAAAAAGGTCTATTTACACTGATGAATAATTAATTCAAATTAGAAGCTTATAAAAAGTTAATAAAACGGCACAGTAACTGTATTTACATAAATGAAGCGGCACTATAATTGTACTTGCGTGGGAATAATGAGACTGCGAGAGAAAACGCGACGCGCACTTAACTGATGGCGGTGTCTTCTTCGGCAATTTCCCTGGATAGTGGCGGACCCTCTGTCCCTCTGGGCTTGTAGTCGTCTTTGAATAATGGAGAACCGTCTGTTCGCCGATTATTCCGTCGTAATGTGGAATCAGCCTGATTCCACCGTCGTCGTCTTCAAATACAGGGGTACTCGTCTAGTGACCTCTGTCGTCGACTTGTGAATGCATGGACACATGGACACCCGTCTGGCGATCGTTGTGGTTTGCACTGACGTCCGGATCAGGTTGAGGCTCTTTTAAAGAGACTTAACCGGCAAGTCCGCTCTTTGTTGCTCTCAGAGGGGCTCCGCCCCTCTCCGTCTCCGCTTTGAACCGAGGCTATAAAAGGTCGACGGCTCGGAGTCTCTCCCTCTTTTGCCATATGTCATCGTTGGAGCAACATCTCCTGGAGCGCCCTAGCGGCGTTCCGTGTCAGGTTCGTGCCGTCTCTGCCTTCTCTCATTATCTCATTTATTCCCTTTGACCCAAATGGCCAATTTAATTATTAGCAAAAGGTGTTGTTACAATTAATTATTAGCAAAAGTTACTGTGCTTTATTATTAGCAAAAGTGGTACTTTTAAAAAGTCCTTTTCAGGGCTAAATTATTTACAAAAGAAACTGTACAACCAATAGTCCTTTTCAGGGCTAATATTCTTATTAACAAAAGTAATGCGATGCTATATTAAAACAAAGGTCCTTTTAAGGATCAACTCAAAAAAATATTGGCCATTTTCCTTTCCTACAACTCGGCCATCCTGAAGGGTGGACGCCCCGGCCACCGGGCGTACTCCGGGTTGCCGATCTTGTAAGGCGCACGTCATCCTTCATCCGCCTTGTTTTGCGATGAATGGGACGCTCCCATGGGTTCCAGTCGCGACTCTGTTGTTTCCCTCCATCGTCCTCCTTCGACTCATCGATGGTCGCCTTCCTGTGGACCTCCCGTCTCTGGGTCCACTCGCGGGCTCGAAGAGGTTGATGTACCTGAAACAAATCATTACACAGCCCCGCCTCTCGCGTCTTCGTTGAGGTCTTTGACGCCTGGCTCTTGGAGTCAAGAGCGACGTCTCTTCTTTTCTTGACTCTGATCTTCTTTTCTTCTAAATCTTCAGCTTCTCTCTTCAATCTTTCGTTTTTTTGATTAATTTTATCTCGATTTTTATTTTCATCGAAATTCACTTCTCTTCTTTCTTCGTCTATATCGAGATATTTTAATTCAGATGATTTCTTTTCTTCACTCTTCTCGTCTTCTTTCTTCGTTTCTTTAATTTCAGCATTTTTCTTCATTTTACTTTCGTCATTTCTTTTCTTCTCGACTATATTGTATATACAGCAATCTGTCTTGACCTCACTGGTAATCTCGTCTTCTTGATTAATTTCGTCTTGATTTTTGTTTTCATCGTCATTCACTTCTATTTTTTCCTCATCTAAATTGTCATAGATAAATTCGAATTCATTTTCATCGCTTGTTAAATTTTGTCTTTCATCTTCAACGCCTTCTTTTTTTCAATTCTTCTTTATTTTTGTCCTCGTCTTCTCTTGTTTCATGTTCATTTTCATTTACATCCTCTCTATCTTCGTCGTCGTCTGAGTCACCAAACGAGATGGGCGAAAGCTCCACGTCTGGTCGGCCGTCTGCCTCTTCAACGTTTTCACCTTCATCTCGTTGTCCGTCGGACTCCTCTTTTTCATCATCATCGTCGTCATTGTCGTTCGGTTTTAAGGAGAGGAATACTCGCATCTCCTTCGTCGTTTGGGTTGCCTGATGAGCTAGGCGGCAGCTCTACGTCTCGCGGGTTGCCGCCTGCAGGGGATAGGGGAACATCGTCCGCAGGGGATGAGACGTCTTCTGCATCCTCGCTTTCCTCTTCCTCGTCGTCGTCGAGCGAATCGTGCCAGTCCTGGATGTTACGCAAACAGCACAGGTTCTCCAGCAGTTCCTCGGCAATGTCTACGTCGTCTTGTGGATGGTAGCCCAACACAAAAAGGACTATGTCGAACAAGTCTTCCTCCGAAAAAAACGCTTTGATAAATTTTAGCTTCCTTTTAAATTCTCTTGAACCATCCAGTATGTCATATTCTTGAAATTTTCTGACCCGGCATCGGCTGTATTTGTTTGACTGTTCTTCATAAAGGAGATAATAAAATTTCTTGATAATCCGAAAGTTTGCCCTATCGATTCTTTTAGCCACCTGGGGAATTTCCCCGAGAGTCATTCTTCTAAATTTTTTCTTAATCGCCATATTTTAAAAAGGAATAAATTTTAAAGTCAAACAGGTCCACGAGCAAATGCACACACAAAGCACTTTCACAGTTTTCGTCCTTTGTGCACGCACACAAAGGCACTCTTGGCTTTTTTGGTCAATGACCTTTAAGTCTTAAAAACACTATTGTTCGTCAACGGTCAGTCAATTTACACACACGGACGCAATTATTTTTCTTTTTGAGTTTCACTCCAAATAGTCACTTTTGTTTCATCATTCCCGGCAATTTGATCGAATCTCGGCGCGAGGTAACGTCTATTCCCGAATTAAAAATTCATATCTCGGCGCGAGGTAACGTCCATTCCCGAATTAAAAATTCATATCCCGGCTGAGGTAACGTCTATTCCCGAATTAAAAATTCATATCCCGGCTGAGCCCCCAAATTTTGTAGGGAATTGTAAAATAAAAATGCGAAAAATATATTTACAATTCTAAATGGTGGTTTATTAATAAATGTAAAATAAAGTTTATTTACATATAAAAATTAATAAAATAAAAAAAAGGTCTATTTACACTGATGAATAATTAATTCAAATTAGAAGCTTATAAAAAGTTAATAAAACGGCACAGTAACTGTATTTACATAAATGAAGCGGCACTATAATTGTACTTGCGTGGGAATAATGAGACTGCGAGAGAAAACGCGACGCGCACTTAACTGATGGCGGTGTCTTCTTCGGCAATTTCCCTGGATAGTGGCGGACCTCTGTCCCTCTGGGCTTGTAGTCGTCTTTGAATAATGGAGAACCGTCTGTTCGCCGATTATTCCGTCGTAATGTGGAATCAGCCTGATTCCACCGTCGTCGTCTTCAAATACAGGGGTACTCGTCTAGTGACCTCTGTCGTCGACTTGTGAATGCATGGACACATGGACACCCGTCTGGCGATCGTTGTGGTTTGCACTGACGTCCGGATCAGGTTGAGGCTCTTTTAAAGAGACTTAACCGGCAAGTCCGCTCTTTGTTGCTCTCAGAGGGGCTCCGCCCCTCTCCGTCTCCGCTTTGAACCGAGGCTATAAAAGGTCGACGGCTCGGAGTCTCTCCCTCTTTTGCCATATGTCATCGTTGGAGCAACATCTCCTGGAGCGCCCTAGCGGCGTTCCGTGTCAGGTTCGTGCCGTCTCTGCCTTCTCTCATTATCTCATTTATTCCCTTTGACCCAAATGGCCAATTTAATTATTAGCAAAAGGTGTTGTTACAATTAATTATTAGCAAAAGTTACTGTGCTTTATTATTAGCAAAAGTGGTACTTTTAAAAAGTCCTTTTCAGGGCTAAATTATTTACAAAAGAAACTGTACAACCAATAGTCCTTTTCAGGGCTAATATTCTTATTAACAAAAGTAATGCGATGCTATATTAAAACAAAGGTCCTTTTAAGGATCAACTCAAAAAAATATTGGCCATTTTCCTTTCCTA
>JAKCPI010007134.1:0-39127 GCA_023213315.1 Euborellia annulipes | reverse complement strand
TTATTCCTGTCTTTTACCACTGTATTACTTCCGGAAGTATTGCATATTACATTAAACTCAAACGATTAAAAAAGAAATCATTTAATTAACAAAATGTATTCCTTTTTTCTTTTAGAGTTGGAACGGAAATATTTTTGATCCCAAAGAACACGCCCTAGATAGAAAATAAAGTCTTAAAACGTACATCAAAACATGTAAGTATACACCTTAATAACAATCGGTTTATTCATAATGTACAAAGTCCACTCAAAATCGTCGCCGCAAGGTGGCAAAAGGGACTATACCCAGGTAGCACACTTCGTCTTATGTACCTACCGCTTAGTTCCAGTTTACGGGTGTCCGGAATAGGTCGGGGCGGGACATCTTATGTACATACATGATTGGACGTATCCGCCATGTTGGTCCGCTTTACTTACCATTTAGGTCCAGGTACGTCTTGGCCGTAAACTGGAACTAAGCGGTAGGTACATAAGACGAAGTGTGCTACCTGGGTATAGTCCCTTTTGCCACCTTGCGGCGACGATTTTGAGTGGACTTTGTACATTATGAATCTTCTTCCCATGAGAAAATATTTCTGATGATTTTGATAATAGAAGTGGCTGTTCAGCAATTAGAATGATGAAGGAAGAGAGGATGTCAGCCAAAAAAGGAGCCTCTATCGAATAAAAATCTCCAATCAGAAAACGTTTCGGGTTTAATTAGATAAAACCATCATCAGTTCTTTAGAGCTGAAATGAGCATAAATAATAATTGTAATACAACAACATAAAATATTTTTTAAATTATAAAAAACATCAGATCTTACATTATTGGCAATCTCAAGATGCACACCATTGAGATGCAGATAGAGTTGTTATATATAAACATATACAAAATTATATAAAAAATACAAAATTTGCATATCAGTTGTCAGATGCTCATCAGTCAACACGGCCAAGTCTCAAATGTATATAAAATTTAATTATCAAATACAGTTATTATATGATAAATACTGGGGAAGCAATGAACCCTCAGTACATTGACCCAAAATACATCTTATTTATTTGCAAATGACAATTTTATAAATTAATTTATAATATATTTTCAAATTACAAATAAAGTTATAAACAATTTTTATAATATTTACATCTGGGCGTCTACATTATTTAAGATGGACAAATATACATTACTAAGGCCAATACAGTCAGTCTGATAGTTTAGTGCCCTATGTCCATATGTTTTTATAAAACATTTTTCTGCTATCAGACGTTTATATGTGTTGTCCACCTTCATCAGAATGACTGCGTTGTCAAAGTCAAATCCATGCATAAATTCAATCGCATGAGAACTCAGAGCTGTCGACGTTTTAATATTTTTTATACTCAATTCATGTTCCCTTTTTCGCAACGAAAACATGCGAGATGTTTGGTCCACATAAACCTTAGTGGGATTGGGGCAGCCAAGGCAACGAATTAAGTATATTACGTTATGTTGTTCATGGGGAGGGACTACATCCTTATTGTTATACAAAAAGGAAATATTGCCTCTGGATGATAAAGCCGTACGGACATTATGCAGCTTGAATATTTTTTGAATTTTCTCCGACAGCCCTGGCACATAAAGGAGAGAAAAGAATGGCGAATCATTGCTAACAGACACAGAAGTGGTGGGGGGTGCTAGCCGCTCATTTTTCTTTTGATTAAAATTTTTGATTACCGAATTAATAACATGCACTGGATAAGAGTTGGACAACGCCGCCCTTTTATATTCCCCGTGATGCTTTGGCTTACAAGTTATCATGTAAGGGGATCTCTGCAAGAATGCTACTGTGCTTGAAGAGTTTAAACATAGGTACCTCTTTAACTGTGTGGTGGAATGGAAAGCTTAGCCCTTTTTCGGAACCAAACTGGGGGTTCACCAGGGCTGTTTACTCAGCCCAATTCCCTTTGCACTGTTTATTGACGATATGCATGAGGTACTGGAAGACGGAATTTGGATTGAAGATTATAATATCAGGATTCTATTGTATGCCGATGAAATAGTCCTTACGAGCGAAACTAGAGAGGGCCTGCAGAGGATGAATAATAACTTGCATACATATTGCTGTCTATGAAATTTAAGAGTGAATTTAGATTAATCTAAAATAATGGTTTTTAGAAAAGGAGGAAAATTAAAGAACCCAGAAAAATGGATATACAATGACTCTGAAATAGAAATAGTAAAAAATTATAAATATCTGGTCGTCCTTCTTATTACAAATGTTATCTTTTCCCAACGTCTTAAGGAAAAATTAGTAAGTGCAAAGGCGGCACTTCATATCGGGCTCAATGCTTTAATGTCAAATAGTCAAGTACCGATGAACAGTAAATTTACCATCTTTTGGGCGGTGGTGGCTTCCATAATGTGTTATGGCGGACAGATTTGGGGCTTTCAGAGAAGTGAAGAGGTGGAACGATTGTTAAGGGCATTTATTTAAAAAGTCTGCGCTTCCCAATAATACACCCAACTACGCTATCCCTTTGTAGGTGGGATTGACATCTATGTTCTGTTACACTCTAAGCTTACACCTAGACTATATTATGAGGATAATGCGACGCCCGGAAACTCGTTTATCAAAGATTCTGGCATTGGCATCTATTAAAAGAAAATCATTTTGGTATGGAGCTTTATTGCAAACCGCAGACGAACTGAGAGTGGATATCTCCCGAGGTGTGGAGGGATGTGGAGCGTGGCCTGAAGAATTTGAAAAAATAAAAGAAAAGTTAAAGATCTATGAAAAGGAAAAAGCTACGCGGGATGCCTTGAGCGGACAACACCACCCAATATATAAACGGCTACACCTATCCCTTGGAGATGCATCATATTTAAACACGTCACTGTCCACCAGGGAGAAGTCATGGATAATGAAAGTTTGAGGAGAAGGTATCCCCCTGAACTATAAACCCTGGTTGGATGAGAAAGACTGGAGATGCAGCCTCTGCAACAAGAACGAAATTGAGGACGTCTTCCATTTTGTGACCGATTGTCCTATATTGGGATTCATAAGGAAACGCTGGTTGGGTGCAGAGACTATTGATAGGGAGGAATTCATTAAAATTATGAACGGTGGGAATTGGAGGGGATTAGCTGGATACTCAGCGGAGGCCTGGAAATACAGGTGGACTCTTGTTGAGGAATTTAATTATTGAAACTTTTTTTTGTTGAAAAGAAACAACCTAAAAATTCTGTGAAAAGCAAACGGTCCATAGGACTATGCTTACTGGTGAACTATTTTATTTTACTGTGTATTTGTTGTTGTATTTGTGTTTGTTTTGTAAAGTCAAAAATTATATACCTGGTATTGTACATTGTGAAATTAAATAAATATTATTATTATTAATATTATTATTATATCTTATAAAGTTGAAATTTAGAAATGTGTTTCGAATTTCATTCAAAAACATTTGGATTTACATCATCATAAAGAGCGTCATTTTATATTTTATTAAAATTCAGTGGAAAATAAATTTTAGGGGGAAGTGGGAGGGTTCTGAGATATGGAATACCATTCTTCAATTATTTGCAACCTAGAGAGCGTCATTTTAAATTTTATTAAAATCGAGTGGAAAATAAATTTTAGGGGGGGGGGTGTCCTGAGATATGGAATACTAGTTTTAATTATTTACAACCTAGAGAGCGTTATTTTAAATTTGAATAAATGAGCAAGCAGCTAGTTATATTTCAATTTATTAACAAACCAGGGCCGACGTTTCGGTCACGTATGGGTCCATCTTCAGGGCCAGGTTAATGTCTGAAAATACATACAATCCTCGCCAAGTTATATTAGGCATTCACAATTATACGTAAATTAATCATGATCATGCCTCAAATTTTAATTATTATCATACCATGGACAGAGAGTGAATGATGAATTTGAGGCATGATCATGATTAATTTACGTATAATTGTGAATGCCCAATATACTTGGCGAGGATTGTATGTATTTTCAGACATTAACCTGGCCCTGAAGATGGACCCATACGTGACCGAAACGTCGGCCCTGGTTTGTTAATAAATTGAAATATAACTAGCTGCTTGCTCATTTATTCTTCCTCTTCTATTAATTTATAATATGTTAATTCAATGTATTTTTTAATTAATCTTAAATTCAAATTTTATCACTATTTAATTTCTTCACAGATTAAAAAAAAAATCATAACCTAATTATAATAAAATATGAGAAAAAAGTTTTAATTTTATTTTATTAATAATATAAAAATAATTTAGAATTCATAAATATTTTTAAAATAAAAAATAAATAATCTTTTTTAATGCACTTGAAGGGGCAAAGCTGCTTTTAAGGCAACAACTCCGACCGCTATGCATTTTGGCTGCCTAAGCTCAAGGCATCGAGATCAGGCACTTTTGGCTAACTCCAAATCAAAATACCAAATCGTGGCTCGTTCTTGTTTTAATACTGAATGCGTCTCTTTTTCTCACTTCCTAAAAATTTATTATAAAAAAAAAATTTCGAAATTGCAAATCTTATTTGGGTAACACTGACTATTATTTATTAATACATACCATGGGGAACATAAACATTTGCACCCTGAGCCATTTGAAAGACGCCTACTGTTAGGCATCCCAATTGACTCACCACTACATATGCAGTGTCTGTGTGAATTTACCTGAGGTAGGGTTCTGAGGGTCTTTTAGGATAGACCATAAACCACCTCTTTTCAGCAATATAGCGTAGCCTTTTTTTTTATCTCAATATTTAAACTTTTTTTTTTTAATTTCATCTTGTTATTTGGAAAAAAATTAACTTATTTCAAATTTTGAACGAAACTTGCACCCTGAGCCATTTGAAAGACGCCTACTATCCCAATTTTTTAATAAAATTTCTCCGATATCTATAGACCTTTACAATAATATCTCGGGCGTTAAAATATTCTTATTAAGAAAAAAATCTGGTGTGACTGATCGCACAGCACACAACACTCTCTTTAAGAAAATTTTTTTCAAATATTTTTTTTAGGGTATTTATAAATCGTTTTTTTTTTTTTTTATTTTTTTTTTAGCTAGAGTAAATTATCAATATTTTACTTTCTCTTACCCTATATGAAATTTAATTTGTATTATATATCTTAAATATCTTGTCATGGCTTGGGTCCTATTGGGGGAGGTTTGAACCCCCTCCCCCGCTAGGTCTATGAGACAAAATAATATGAACACCGGACATATAGAAAATATTTATTTATTAATAATGTGTTGAGCCACCATTTGCTTGTAGAAATTTTTACAGGTAAATCAAACTTTTAAAATTTTTTCCACCCCAAATAAGGGGTACTCTAAGATCTATCCAAAGTTTTTGACCTCGAGGACCCTGTACTAACTTGGGGGGAGTGGGAGAGGGGGGTTGCAAAAACCTCAAAATTTTAGAACTTTTTCATTTTTTATTTTGTTTTCTATCTCATAAACTAAGCATATTTTGTGCACCAGAATACAATACAAAGTTGTAGAGCATTAAATTTGCTAAAACTTCGTTATTAAAACGCGTATTTCGACCCAATATTAACCGAGATACGGTCGATCAAAGTTTCTATTTGTTTTACATTTCGAGGAACTTGGTCTAACTTTAATCGGCCGTATCTCGGTTAATATTGGGTCTAAATATTCGATTTATTAATCTTAGCAAATTTAATGCTCTACAACTTTATTATGTATTAAAATTCACAAAATATGTTTAGTTTCCGAGATATAAGCGAAAAACTGAAAAAAGTTCAAAGTATCTCGAAATGAAAAAAAGAAACTTTGATCAGCCGAATCTCGGTTAATATTTGGTCTGAAAATTCGTTTTATCATCCAAATTTTATACTCTTTCTAATTTATTATGGGGGGAGTGCACAAAATATGCTTAGTTTGAGAGATATAAGCGAGATACTGAAAAAAGTACACACATTTTGAGTTTTTTTTTGTTTTTCTCCAACCCCTGTAGGCCCTTCGAATTAAACAAAAGCAAACATTAAAAGCTAAAAATTGAATTTAAGTTTTTTTCGGTGTCTAGAAGAGGAATTCGCAAATTCTTTATTTAAAATTTATTTATTGTCCAAAGGGATGGTTTATGGTCTATCCTAAAAGACCCTCAGAACCCTAACGCAGGTAAATTCACACAGACAGTGCATATGTAGTGGTGAGTCAATTGGGCTGCCTAACAGTAGGCGTCTTTCAAATGGCTCAGGGTGCAAATGTTTATGTTCCCCATGGTACTTTGTATTTTTTTTTATTTATTTAAAAAATACTACTAATATAACGCTAGGCTTGTTTACCTATATTGATGAGGATGTTTTTAATTTTGGGTAAAATCCCTTAACCAGGATATTTTTTTGTTTATACAAGACGCTTTTGAAAATATATTCTTTGTTCAATATATAGATCTACTATCTACAAAAAAAAGTGTTTTTCTAAGAAATCAGAGCCCGTCAGAAAAATGCACCTTACCTGACCCCTGAGATAAACTCCTGATTTCCATTGTACAGTCAATTCAGAAATTCATATCCAGGGCCCAGTTACGTGCTTTTTATATAAATAACCAACTAACTCTTCAAAGTATGTTTCGTGTGTGCTTTGGCCATTAATTTTTTAACAGATAAATAAATAAAGACACCTATCTCGGAATAAATATTCATCGTATAATCAGTGTAAAATTTTTACAAGTGGAAAAAATATACATAGGCCTAATTAAAATATAAACTATTGGGTCAAATATCATACTAGTTTATTAACTTGAGTAAATTTGAATTTGTTGATAATGGAAGAACAACAAGCAGCACAATCTTCAAAGAAAAGTACAGAACAATTTTTACTTTCTCTTATTTTTTTTATTTTGTTGATCGGTATCTTGAGTTAGGTCTTTCACGAACTTGACTATACCTGGGCAGGACACTCTAGGCCATCCAGACACATTCACACCTACACTGTCTCCAACCCAATGTGTGCGTGCATTCACACATGTAATACACACACACACACGAGGACATGCGCGGCCTGCGTTTCACTCCTTAAGTATTGGAGGATAACAAGAAAGGAGAATGGAAGGCGAGCTCCACTCCAAGCTTGCCTAATCTATATATGACTTACAATTGCCTATTAAGTCCTGATTTTATAATACGCCTACTAACCGTTGCAAAAAGTGACGGCGCTACGGGGGGGCTAGGGGGGCATGTGCCCCCCGGCAAGGACCTCTGCCCCCCTGGGTGCCCCCCCCCAAACAGTTCGAAAACAAAATAAAAAAATTTCTAAAATTATTATCTTTTCCTTAAAAAAAATGTAATTTAAGTTTTAAGCTTTTTATTACAATGTAAAAAAAGAAAAATTATTTTTTAAAATTCTTTATTTTAATTGTTGTGAGTTTATACATATTTAAATATATAAATCAAAATTAACAATGATATTATACCTCACTCTAATGTCACATACAAGTTGAAATTTCGGAGCGAAACGTCTGAGATGCAGATCTATACATTATAACCAGCCCTAGCAAGCAATAAGGCGTCAATGACAAATAATTTATTTAATTATATCAAATAGGTGGCTCAAATCAAACGAAAGGTCAATGCATCGAGATTTAAATAGATTAATATATTTGTTATCAAAAAGGAAATGCCATTGAACAGATGGAAAAATAATTTAATAAATTATTAGATAGAAATAAATAATAAAAAAAAAAAAATTTTAAGATATTAATTGAAATAATTTACGAGCCCAACAATGCTTTTATGTCACCCGACAAGCCTTGGGTGTCTACTTTATAATTGACAGCCGTACTGATGTGCTTTTGAATCAGTGGCGGCTCGCTAGGGTAGGCAAGGTAGGCGACGCCTACCTTATAAATATACAGATGAAAAATATTTATCAATTTTATTATATTTATTAAGTTTAAAAATATTTAGTTTCATAAAATAATTACTATATTTATTAATTAATATATATGATTTTGCAAAAAAAAAAAATTTGAAACACTTCAGAACCTCGTATTTATAAAGTAAAGGCGATATTTTTCTTAGCCTATTTACTGGCTGTACTCGACACTCCGCTGCCCACATTTCTAGACAGTCGCGCATGCGCACAGCAGTGATAGCTAGCGCTATAAGTCGAACGGTTAGGCGATGAACTAAGTAGCCTATGCCAAGCCGATGACAAGTGTTACCGTAGAACGCAATTTCTCATGTTTAAAACGCATAAAAAATTATTTAAGAAACTCAATGTCGCAGGAAAGGTTGTCTTCTCTTTCGTTGTTATCAATAGAAAAAGATTTATTAGTTCAAATTTCGAAACAAGATAACTTCACAGATCAAATTATTGAATTATTTTCTAAATTGAAAGATAGGCGAATAGATTTAATTTACAAAAATATATAAATACGCCTTTTTACTTTCTCGTATAGAGAAAGTTATGTATTCGTAAAAAAATTCGACTTCGAGATTTTGATGTTTCTCTACGTTTTAGACCTCCCTGAGTCCAAAAAAACCATTTTTGGCATTATGTCTGTCTGTCTCTCTCTCTCTCTCTGTGTGTGTGTGTGTGTGTGTGTGTGTGTGTGTGTGTGTGTGTGTGTGTGTGTGTGTGTGTGTGTGTGTGTAAACACGATTGCTTAAAAACCAAAGCAGCTAGATCGATGAAATTTGGTATATGCTCCTTACACTAAAATTGTAGATTTCTATCAACTTTTGGAGTAAATACGTCACTTGGAAGTAGTATTTTACTTAAAAAGTTTTTTCCAAAATTTTGAAATTTTCAATTTTTTTCTTATATTATGATAAAATACTCTATTTCAAAAAGTTTTTATTCTTTGACATTTTTACGAAAACTGAATAGTTTTTGAAATAATCACAGAAGAAATAGAAAATATTCGTTAATTTTGATAAAAAATCAAAACAAAATCATACAGGTGTCATTAAAAAAAGGGTAAATATAAACAAATGAATTTGTGAAACAAATTTTGGAAAAAACTTTTTAAGTAAAGTACTACTTCCAAGTGAAGTATTTACTCCAAAAGTTGATAGAAATCTACAATTTTAGTGTAAGGAGCATATACCAAATTTCATCGATCTAGCTGCTTTGGTTTTTAAGCAATCGTGTTCACACACACACACACACACACACACACACACACACACAGACGTAATTCCAAAAGGATTTACGAGAAAGTCTCGGGGAAGTCATTCCCCATATTTTCTTTCTTTTTTTCTATTTTTCGTAAGTAATATATATATATATATTTGTCGCCTACCCAGTTGTCTCGGTCACGAGCCGCCACTGTTTTGAATATAGCAAGAAGGCTCTTTGAAAAACCTCTTCATTCTATTGGACTCTGCGTCAAGAATCTCAAAATTCTTATAGTCAAAACGATGGCCTCTCTCGAAACAGTGTTTAGCCAGGCTTGTAGCGGCACCTGAAACGGCCCTACCCTCCGACCTCCTATGTTCGGCCAATCTCACATTGGCGAATCTCCCAGTATTTCCCACATTTTTTTATTTTTTATTTCTATCTAATAATTTATTAAATTATTTTACCATCTGTTCAATGGCATTTCCTTTTTGATAACAAATATATTAATCTATTTAAATCTCGATGCATTGACCTTTCGTTTGATTTGAGCCACCAATTTGATATAATTAAATAAATTATTTGTCATTGACGCCCATTGATGCTTGCTAGGGCTGGTTACCATCAGCAGCGTAACCAGCCTTTGAGGGCGGGGGGGGGGCGAAGCTCAACGAGGGCGCCGATTTTCCAGGGGGCTCCGCCCCCTGAATCCCCTTGCTCGCCTTCGGCGGGCAAATTTCTTGCATCCTGTAATTTCCTCAGCGAATTTGTTTATATTTACATGTTTTTTAATGACACCTGTATGATTTTGTTTTGATTTTTCTTTGCTTTTAAGAAAAATGTCGTTTTCTTCTGTGATTATTTCAAAAACTATTCAGTTTTCGGAAAAATATCAAAGAATAAAAACTTTTTAAAATTGAGTATTTTATCATAATATGACAAAGAAATTGAAAATTTCGAAATTTCTGAAAAAACTTATTAGGTAAAGTACTACTTCCAAGTGACGAATTTAATCCAAAAGTTGATAGAAATCTACAATTTTAGTGTAAGGAGCATATACCAAATTTCATCTATCTAGCTGCTTTGGTTTTTATGCAATCGTGTTCACACACACACACCCAGACGTAATTCCAAAAGAATATACGAGAAAGTCTCGGGGAAGTCATTCTCCATATTTTTTTTTTTTAACACACACTTTTTTTCCATTCACACTCACACTCACACACACATGCACACAGTCTTTTCGGCAACTTAGGCCATATAAGACTTTGACATTTGGTATTCAAATGGCTTAAATAAAATCATCGGACTGCCTGGGATCCGAACCCCCGATTAGAGCCCTGCACGGGTACGGGTTGGCCCGTAGGCCCGTTACCTACCCGGCCCGCGGCCCGGGCCGGGCGGGCTTTGAAGGCCATGAAAAAATTACGGGCGGGTAGCAAGTCTAAATAAACGGTTTCGGGCGGACAGGCATGCAAATGAAATTTTATTTAAAAATTGCTAGACATTCGTTCATTCATTCACTAAATCTCAGGCGGGAATGGGCGGGTTTGAAAAAATTCCGGGCGGGCGGCCTGAAGAATGGTAAAAGCCCTTTCATTTTGAGAAAATCGAAAAAAACTGAAAAACTACATCAGTAAAATACTAGTACTTTTTGGCCGATTTTGATTAAAAGCTTATTTTCACGGTCCCGGGGGGGGGGGGGGGGTGTTTAAATTAAATATAACATTTCAGTCTCATAACTCAATTCCTTCAAGATTAAAAAAATTTTGAATTTCAAAAAATTAAATATTAAGGCTTATACGAATCCTGAGTAAATCTCCACAGCCATAAAACATCAAATTAAGGCTTATAGTATTGCAAAATAAAAAAATTTTAATTATAAAGCCTCTATATACGTTATTTATTATTTTTGGAATTAAATTCATTTAAAATAGTAGAATTCAAGTTGTAATATAATTTTAAACGAAAACAATCAATTTTTTAAGATGAAAAGAATATGATAAAATCACATTCCCTGGGCTATATCTTAGAGGCCGTAGGGCGCCTATGCCGGTTCGGGGAGCGCCAAGGGCTCGATGCGCCTGGGGCGGGGGGGCTCGCACCCCCCTCGCTCCCTCTGGTTACGCCACTGGTTACCATGTATATCTGCCTCTCAGACGTTTCGCTCCGAAATTTCAACTTGTATGTGGCATTAGAGTGAGGTATAATATCATTGTTAATTTTGATTTCTATATTTAAATATGTGTAAACTCACTCTAATCATTTTATTTTATTTGTACAGCCACTGATGAAGAAGTGCTATTAAATGCCTTCGAAATATTTGGAGAAAACGCTCTAAAAAGTTATTTTCTCATTGCCGAAAGCCTAGCCTGCACCTATTATCATTTCATATTGAATTAAAATAAGAAAATTAAAAATATTTATTTCCTTCCAAATATAGTATAAAACAATTCTAATATAAAGCTTTAAAAATTTTAAATAAAATCACAATTTTAATAAAATTTAAAAATATTTTTAGGCTGTATAGTAGTTTTATGTGATTTTATTTAAAATTTTTAAAGCTTTATAGTAGATTTGTTTTATACTATTTGAACATATTAAATTATTTTAATTTTCTAAAAAAAATTTTTTGCCCCTCCCCTGATTCACATTCGTTCCGGCGCCCCTGAGTATATTTAGTTTCCGACAGTAAGGTACATTCGAGAGATGAAAAATTTATAAAAGGAGAAAAATATTTATATTTTGTTACCATAGCAACCATTTCTTCTATCCTTACTATGAAGTACAAGAGTAAAGTGGTCTTCAAAAGATTTCAATGGCAAAATAAGAATATACATCTTAAAGAGCATCTAAAAAATAAGTGATTTTTGAATTTTAATCAAAATTGTTGGATCGAATTTTGAAAAAAGTGAAAAAGTGCATCAGTAAAGTACTAGTACTCTTTAGCCGATTTTGTTCAAAAGCTTTGTGTCACGTGCCAGGATTGTGCCTAACTTAAATATAAAATTTCAACCTCCTAGCTCTTTTTGTTGTTGAGATATCTTGTTCACACACAGACAGACAGACCATGTCGCGAAAACCACTTTTTTGGATTCTAGGGACGTCAAAACGAGTATATCCGTCAAAATCTCGACATCGAATTTTCAACATGAATCCAATACTTTCTCTCTTTATATTAACATATATAGGTAAGAGAAAGTAAAAAAAAAAAAAAACCCTAAATGGCCTCAGTAGCCAAAAATGCAAAATTAAAAAAAAAGAAGCATTTTATAATAATAAATTTTAAAAAAAGTCAGTCAAAAAAGTTGTTTTTTTTTTTTTAAGTCTCTGAGAGACAAAAAAGCGCCAAAAAAGTCGCAAAAATCTTTTTTGAAAGTTTCAAAAAACGATTCTTTTTGTGAGATTAGTGAAGATATCTAAGAAAATCTGGAATTTGTTACCAATCAATTTAAATAAATAGGGAATGGGTCTAAATAGCCATAGATGCCAAAAATGTCCTTAAATAAAAAAAAAAAAAAACCGCCCCCGACAATATTGCATTAATCCGCCCCTGGGGCAAAATGTTTTTTTTTCATCCCTCCAAATTTAATTCATGGCCCTAAGATTAACGAAAAGGGTTGGAAATAAGTAGAGGACTGTCCCCCGAAAACAGTACCTGGTAAGGGAAAAGGGAGGTCTTATTTCGATTCAGGAGGTCATTTTACTTAAGAATCTGAAGGAATTATCTCGGGGCTTGTTTTCTTGCCGAGTAGTGTTATTAGTCGAAATGGGGCAGAAAAAATGCGGCATCACAAACTGATGCAAATATGCAAAACCATTTGGTTCCAATTCTAAATTTAGTTTTTTAATTGTTTATACAGTATCGTATATTATTGTATATTTATAAATAAATCCATTTTATTTTTTCTAAATTTGATTTTTTTTTTATATCTACTTATGTCGTCGCTTAGTCTAATTTTATGAATGAATTGTGGTAAATCCCTGATTATCTGAATGAACACTTCGATTTGGCAACTATGTATAAGGAAGGATTAGAGATTTTTAAATTTTATTTCATACCAAAAAAATTACGATTTATTTCTATCTTTTCTTGTGTTAACATTTTTAAAAAGTTGCTAGTCGTAAATAAAGCCCCGTAAAATAAGAGAGAATGGAATGGTAGCGCGTATTGGAACAAGCCGCGTAAGGGGAAATTAAGTGTGTGGGAGTGGGGATACCGTAGTAAAAAGTGGGGGAACACAGCATAGTGGAGGGGATAGAGGGAAACGATTATGTCGTTTCCCTCTATCCCTTCCACTGTAAGCGCAGTCTAATCCTCATCCCTTCTACACTCACACAATCAAAACTGACGCGTTGTCTGTCTATATCGAACACGTGGGTCTGTGTGTGTGTGTGTGTGGGTGTGTGTGTGTGTGTGTGTGTGTGTGTATGATATGACATACGAGAAGAGGTATGATCACCAAAGTTAAAAAAAAAACCTTGGAATGGGGAAGAGGGGAGATCCAATTGGATGGCATCTGAGGGAAAAAGACACCGGTGCTGCCATCTTTTAGATATAATATTAAAGAAACGAATATCATAACAAAACTCCAGCAAATCTCTTAACTCAATTTCTTATCTACAGATTTTTCCTATTTAAAGTTTTTTTTTTTTTACTTCCTTTTTTAATCAGAATTTGTTTGCCTCTAGTTTTAAAAAAAAATTTGGATTAAATTCATAATTATCTATCAGGCGACCAAAACATTTTACTAAAGGGGCCTGTACACGAGCAATAAAAAAAAATGCATATTGCCGGGCAATGTTTTGGCAACAGTGTTGCCCAAAGATTTCGTGCGTACACGTTTAGAAAATATGGCCGACAGAAATGTTCTTGTTAGTGCAGTTTATCTAATAATTTCTAACAAGAAGAAAGATAAAAAAAGAAAATTCTGGATCAGACCGTACTTAAATAAGAGAGAGACTCTTCCCAATTTAATCAGTAATGAATTACTGGATGATTATTTATTTGAAAATTTCAGCAGAATGACAAAAGATTTTGAGTTTTTAATTAATAAAATAGGTTCCAACATAGCCAAAAAAGACACAAACATGAGAAAATCAATTCCAATTAATACAAGATTGACTATAACCCTTCGTTTTTTGGCTACTGGTGACTCATTGATGTATTTGTTCCGAGTATCAGACTCTATTATATCTCGAATAGTTCCTGAAGTATGTGCAGCTTTAATAAAAGGATTGAAAGAAGTCATAAAAGTAAGTAAAAACAAAGAAATTTTTTTTATTAAAAAAAAAATATTATAAATAATTAGAGCCTACTCTACAACTTCAAATACAATATTTTGATAAGTCAACTCACTATTAATGCTAGAAATAGTAGAGGGGGTAGGATTAGAAGGGGATATAGGTACGTTTGGTCTTTCTATGGAGAGTGGTGGCGATTGTAGCATCTTCATATTCGCCTCATTCAAAATTTTACTTATTTCAAACCGTACTTGAGCACGAGTTCGCATGTCATAAGATAATAGCTTATTAGCGATGTGCTCCCCAAAACCTGAAAATTCATTTTTTTGTGCCCATCTGCTTCGTTTATAATCCTAATTGCTTTCTCAAATGTGGCGTCTTCTGTTTTTTGCTTTTTTTTTCTGGATGGAACATTGTTAGTTGGGATTGCAAAACTTGAGCCACTTGAATCTAACTTTGTAGCTTCAGACTCTTCAGCGAAACTGCCAGTTTTCTGAAAATACATAAATAAAATAATTACTGTTATTTTTTTAGATGCCGTCTTCTGAAGATGAGAGGAAAGCAGTAGCTAAGAACTTTGAAGATAGATGGAATTTGCCTCATTGTGTAGGTGCCATGGACGGAAAGCATATTGCAATCACCTGTCCACCTAATAGCGGGAGTGAATACTGCAACTATAAAAAATTTTTCAGTATCGTATTATTTGCTGTGGTTGATTCAAGTTATAAATTTTTGTACGTTCATGTGGGGTGTCAGGGTCGAATTTCTGATGGAGGGGTTTTTAGACATAGTTTTTGGTAAATCGCTCTTAGATAATACCTTAAAATTGCCCAAAGCGGAGCCTCTACCTGATAGAGAAATTCCTACCCCATACGTATTTGTAGCTGATGATGCTTTCCCCTTAACGCAAAATATATCAAAACCATATAATACAGATTTAAATAAAGGGTCGCCTCAGCCCGTTTATAATTACAGATTATCTAGAGCTCGTCGAATTGTTGAAAACGTTCTTGGAATATCTGTTTCGGTTTTTCGTGTTTTAAAGAAAAAAATGGATATCAAGCTTGAACATGCGCGAAATGTAGTTATATCTTGTGCGTATTTACATAATTTTTTGATGATGAGAAAAACATTTTTACATAATCCGCCTGGCAGTTTTGATTTTGAAGATAATAATACGGGATTAGTAACACCAGGATCTTGGCGAATAGATGGAGACAACCTAATTGCTCTACAACGTACAGGAAGAAATTCTAGTGCAACAGCGAAAGAAGTTAGAGACGAATTTATGAAGTACTTTATGACTGAACGCGGAAGAGTGGCTTGGCAAGACGATTATCATAATTGAATATTTTTTTCTAATGTATAATAAATTAACAAAAAAAATAAACATACTAAATTATTTTAGAAAAATTATTTTTTACCCCTGCTTCTTTAACTTTTTGAAGTCGCGGCTCTCTTGGAACCCAAGTTAATATCTCATTTAGATCCCGTACCTATTCATTTAAATTGAATGGTAGCCTATTCAATTTAAATAAATTTTTGAGGCATGGGACCGGATGTGAACTTGCGACTCTTGGTACAAATGGTATTCAGAATGGTTACAAAACTATATGATTATAACATAGAGCAGTGTTTCCCAACCTAGAGGAGAGATAGCCCCTAAGTACGCGATTTTACTTATCAGGGGGCAATAAATAAGTGGAGGCGATGAGTATTCATAGGGTTAGAAGATTGGCAGTATAAAAAAGGCAAACAATTGTCAAAAAAATAAAATAGTCTGAAGATAATTCCAATCTAGAATCGAAACATCACTTTTGTTTTATTTAAATAAAGTTTGACAGCTGTAAACGCCTCTACGGGGAGGATCTATTCTCACTCACCAAAACCTATTCCAAACTCCTAATTCAAAAATCACAACTTCTTTGCGATCTGGCCTTTCTCAAAGCCTGTCGCGACCCAAAACACTCCAAATCAAACATCACACAAAATCGTACACAATCTCTAAAATACTAACCCGAACTAACGAGGCTCTACTTAGAAACTCCATCCACGACACCAGAAGAAAACTAGATTCCACCAATTCTTCCCTTTATTCAACACACTCTAAAATTCACACATACAATATTCACCCTATCTTGTGGGACACTCTAGATCTCACAGGAAAAGGCCGAATACATCGCCTCACAAAAACGCGACTCCCAAACCCACAAACTCAAACATCTGATCACCAAAGAGAAACCCAATATAAAATCCTAATCTACAAACACCAACACAGTTTACATCTTCTCAGACACCCCTATAGACAATCAGGCCACACAGCCTTATCCAAGGGCTTCAACTTTGCCATTACACCAAAAACCATACCCATAGAACACATTATCTCCCAAACAGAAAATGCCATCTCACATCTCATACAGGATGAAGCAGAAACCACCAGACAAGAAATTGTCCACATAATACGTACTTCCAAACTCCCAACCTCTAATCTGAGTTCTCAAGAGCGCCAGGCTCTAAAACAACTTCATAGCAACCCCAACATCGTTATTCTCCCGGCGGACAAAGGGAACGCCACCGTCATACTCAACACAGTGGATTACAACAACAAAATGTCCGAGCTCCTGAACAATACAGATTACAAAAAGACCAGCGACAATCCCACCACATACCTCGAAACAACAACACGGAGGCTCATCGCGAAATCCCATTTGGACCCTGTCATCAAACAACAAATCGCCCCTAGAAATAACTATTCCAGAATAGCCAGAGCCTACGGTCTACCAAAAATCCACAAACCCGAGGTCCCACTACGACCTATAATCAGCGCCTTCCGCTCGCCCTCACACAAACTAGCACAACACCTAGCCAAAGCCCTTGCAGAATAAGCCCCTTCCTACGTCAAAAACACGGCCCACTTCCTAAACCGCCTACAGGACTTCCAAATATCTCAAGACATCATGTTGGTTAGTTTTGACATTGTTTCCCTATTCACCAAGATCCCGATCAACGAAACTTTAAACATTCTAAAAACAAAACACAGAATCCCACCCGAAACCATTTCATTAATCAAACACTGCACCTCAAACACATACTTCACTTTCAACAACCAATTCTACAAACAGGTCAAGGGGGCACCAATGGGCTCTCCTCTCTCACCGGTGTTGGCCAATATTTTCACGGAAGACTTTGAAAACAAAGCCTTAAACACCGCTCAACACAAACCGACCTGCTGGTTACGATACGTGGACGACACATTCGTCATCTGGCCTCATGGCAAAAACCACCTGGACAGCTTCCTAAATCATCTAAATAGAATACATCCTCAGATCCAGTTCACATTAGAAATCGAGAAAGACCTCTCTCCCATTCTTAGACGTCCTGATCACCAAGAACTTAGACGAAGATTTCTCACACAGAGTATACAGAAAACCAACCCACACAAATCGGTATCTAAATGCCGATTCCCACCATCACCCAGCACAATTAAACTCAGTAATACTCACCCTAGTAACACGATCCCTCAGACTAACCGACAATCAAAACCGACAAAATGAAATACATAAACTAACCGAGGCACTAACCCAAAACACAACAAACACCAGGTACTTAAACACATACACAATCATGGGCGTCCGCAGGGGAGGGCAACCAGGCACTTGCCCCCCCCCCCCTGGAAAATTAAAATGATACAAAAAAATGTATAAAACAAAAAAAAATACAAAAAAACCTTTCACAGTATACATCCACCTTGCCACGGTGAGAAAGCTTTAAATACTAAGAGATATATAACATTATTAATATCAAAATACGTTTTTTTTAACTTATCTGGAAGTGACTTGCCCCCCCCCCCCTGCAAAAAATCCTTGCCCCCCCCCCCTGTAAAAAATCCTGCGGACGCCCTTGTACACAATGAGGCAAAACCAAAACCACCAACACAAACTACAACAGAAACTGAGGATTCAAACACACACAAGGCATTCCTCCCATACATAAAAGGCATAACAGATAAAATTGGCCGCATTCTACAAAAGAAAAACATAAAACCCATTTTCACCACACACCAAAAACTATCAAACCTAATAGGAAATCCGAAAGACACTATTCCAAACGAATCCCCCGGAGTCTAGGAAATTCCTTAAGCCGAGTGTCATCGGTCATACATAGGCCAAACCAACAGAAGAGTTCAATTCAGGATTTACGAACACAAAATGGCACTAAGAAAACTAGACCCTCAGTCAGCAATAGTAAAACACCATAACGAAACAGGACACATTATGAACTTCGAACAAACAAAAACAATAGAACCAATAAATAACTTCCACTCCCGTTTCACAAGAGAAGCCATAGAAATTTACAAAAGGCCTGAATGTCTAAACAAAAGAGACGACGCCCTCAATTTCCCAACAACATGGAAAACACTTATTCCCAAACTCCAAACCAAAGCTCACCCAAATACAAAGATTTCACACACTCCAAAACTGTCCCGAAACAACAATACCACGTCCCCAAAACAAACACAAACAATCACAAACAAACATAACATATCCAACAGCAAATCCACTTCAACAAACCAAGCCACGCCCCCCAGACCAGGCCCAGCCAATCAGAGACAGCCAAGTCACTACAAAGCCACGCCCGCATGCCCGGCAACAGGCATAAAAGGACCTGCACCTCCGGCTCAGAGTCAGTTGCTCACGGCCTGGGGAGTAGGCAGATTGAAGCCCCAAAGTCAACCCAAAACAAACACAAACCCGATTACACACAACCAACCACTGTCCATTTCTCAAAGACAAACCCAAGCATCTGAAGCATCCACCAATACACCGACTTGGGGAGTAGGCAGATTGAGGCTCCGTAGTCAATCTAAACCAAACACACTTACACACACCCAACCTTCCTCCAGCTCTCAGAGACCAATCCACGCCTCTGAGTCATCCACCAAATTGACCTGGGGACCAGGAAGACTGCGACCTCGTAAACAACCCCCCTCCACCATTACCTACTAACTTCCTTCTCTCTTGAAAATGGCTCCAAAAGGAGAGCCGAAACGTCGAGTAAATCTCAGCGAAAAAAGTATATGTTAAAAAAAATGCAACATGCCCATTGTTAAAAAGCAACATTGAATATTTAGGCCATCACATTGAATAGGGGCGTATATAGAAATTTTTTTCAGGGGGGGGGCCTGAACTCAAAAATTTTTCCGTGGAAAATTTTTTTTTAAGAAACTAAATTTTTTTTTACACGAAATTTTTTGTGTAACATTTTTTCTTGTGCAGAACCAAAGTTTTCCATCCTGGGGAAAAATTTGTTGCGCGGATGTCCGTATATCCCTATATATGTATATGTTTTTGGAAAATTTCGGGGGGGGGGGCCCGGGGCCCCTCGCCTCCCCCCCCCCCCACCTATATACCCCCGTTATCGAAAACCAAACCTGTAATCAAATTTCCGGTTCCTACAAATGTCAAGAACTTCCAAAGCTTCCTTGGGCTCACCGGATATTTTAGAAAATTTATTAAAGATTACTCTTTAATTGTAAAGCCACTTAGTGATTTATTACGTAAAAATGTTGAATTTGTTTTCGGAAAAAAACAGAAAGCATCTTTTAAAAAAATTGTCTTCACTACCGGCGTACCGCGCTCAAACGGTCAAACCAGGGCCGGAACTAGGAGATTTTATAGGGGGGGGGGGGCAAAATTTTATTTGCCGCCCCCTCCTTAAAATTTTCCTTGATCTCAAAAATTTTTCTGCGAAATTTTTTTTTTTTTTCGCGGAACCAAAATTTTTGCCGCCCGCGGAACCAAAATTTTTTCCATTCCGGAAAAAATATTTTTCCTTTTTTTTTGAGACTAAATTTTTGCCACCTGCGTAATCAAAAATTTTTATCTTTCCTGGATTGCCGCCCCCCTAATATCTGCCGCCCGGGGCACGTGCACCCTCTGCCCCCCCCTAGATCCGGCCCTGGGTCAAACCGTCATTAGTTTCACAAATTCATTTGTTTATATTTACATGTTTTTTAATGACACCTGTATGATTTTGTTTTGATATTTCTTTCCAAAATTTACGAAAAATGTCGTTTTCTTTTTTGATTATTTCAAAAACTATTCAATTTTCGGGAAAATATTAAAGAATAAAAACTTTTTACAATTGAGTATTTTATCATAATATATTGAAAATTTCAAAATTTCTGAAAAAACTTATTAGGTAAAGTACTACTTCCAAGTGACGTATTTACTCCAAAAGTTAATAGAAGTCTACAATTTTAGTGTAAGGAGCATATACCAAATTTCATCGTTCTAGCTGCTTTGGTTTTTAAGCAATCGTGTTCACACACACACACACACACACACACGGACTCATAGACATAATGCCAAAAATGGTATTTTTGGAATCAGGGAGGTTTAAAACGTGGAGAAACTTCATAATCTCGAAGTCGAATTTTTTTAGGATTACAATACTTTCTCTATACGAGAAAGTAAAAAACGAAAAGATGTTGGATTGTCCTAGCGTCTATGTAGCGTATATGTAGGACACCTATATTCAACAACAAAAATATATAAATAAATAAAATATGGTAACTAATTTTAAGGTTTGTTATTAAAAATACAATTAATCATGAATATAATTTTGTCATAAAACTTTGAATTAAATAAAAAATAATGAAGTAGATTATCTTACAAAATTAATTTGGAGGTCGCACATTTTCAAGCACTAGATGGTCTTTAGAAAATAATTTTTTTTTTCTAACATAAACTAAATAAATTTTCAAATAAAAAATATACAGTGTATTTAGAAGTATTACAGATTAAAATATCAGAAGCTCATCAAAGAATATTTAAAAGAAACACTTTTAAAAAATTATTTAAAAAAAAATTTCTAGCGTCCTATTATAGGACGCCAGGCTTATCTGGGTTAACTCTTTATATGCCCACACTGATAACTGGATAAGCCATTTTGTTTGCTGGAACGTCTAATGGACTCCTGTCCAATTATCCGTGTGTCCGCCAGTTAAGTTAATATAAAAAGCAAACAAAAATATTGAATAAATAAATAGAAAAACAAAAATATATATATATATATATACCAGGGTATGTGCAAAGATAAGTTTTCTTGGGTTAAGTCGCATGGGGTGCTGAGATTTACTCGACGTTTCGGCTCTCCTTTTGGAGCCATTTTCAAGAGAAGGAAGTTAGGAGGTAATGGTGGAGGGGGTTGTTTACTGGGTCGCAGTCTTCCTGGTCCCCAGGTCAATTTGGTGGATGACTCAGAGGCGTGGATTGGTCTCGGTTTAGATTGACTACTGGGCCTCAATCTGCCTTCTCCCCAAGTCGGTGTATTGGTGGTTTGGGTTTGTCTCTGAGAAATGGACAGTGGTTGGTTGTGTGTAGTCGGGTTTGTGTTTGGCTTGGGTTGACTTTGGGGCCTCAATCTGCCTACTCCACAAGTCGGGGTGTTAGCTCTTGGTTCCTTGGCTCCTAACTTCCTTCTCTTGAAAACGGCTCCAAAAGGAGAGCCGAAACCTCGAGTAAATCTCAGCACCCCACGCAACTTAACCCGAGAAAACTTATCTTTGCATACATCCGGTCGCGGAAACCTTTCAGAACATATATATTTATATATATAAAACTTACGAAGAGATAATAATAAAAAAATCTAATCTGGATAGTGCATAAATATATTTCTGAAATTATTATTATATTAAAAATAAATAAATTAATCTGCTTCACATATTTTTGTTCACCGTATAAAAAAATTCTAAAACTATAAAAATGATTAGTTTGTTGAAGTTATATATTGCAATGAAAATAAATAAATTTCGAATATAACAAGCCCTGGTTTGTTTTATTTTTCTTTATTCTACTTAATAGATAATTGTTTTGTTTTTGTTTATATGAATAAATCCAATTCCAAATTGTCCGCTTGATACAGAGGATTATTCAGATTGAAAGCACCCTTGAACCTCTCCGCTTCTCCTCAGTTACTGCTAAAAACGGACACATTCGATTGTATACGACGATGCCCGAAGAGGTGTATTGATTGCAGGGTCCGCAGTTGCCGGGAGAGGACCCGAGTGAGTCTTCCTCTCCTGACTAGGCACCGAGCAAATCCCAACTGGCCGAAAAAAGCCCCCCTCAAATTCAGTATGAATTCATCAATCCAGAAGCAGAAATGCATACAAGATGGAACAAATATAAAAAGAAAAAATCTATTATTTTATATCTAATAGCTTTTTGAAAAAATCATCTAACACAATAAAATTTAAACTTTTGACCGTATGCTCTTGTTGAAAATTAAAATTAAAAATACAAATAATAAATTTATATTCGGTTATATGTTTCAAGATTTATTAATTAATAATTAATGCTTAATACGTATTTACACTCTTGCGTCATCTTCAGGAGTGATTTAATTGTTGTTAAATCACTTCTGAGAATGAGACAAAAGTGTCGAAATACGTATTAAGGATAATTTTTAATTAAGGCGGGGCAGGAGCGAAGGTGTTCGCATGTTTTTCCCGCTAAGATGGCGTTGCGTGTCATATAAAATATGCCCAAAATCTCAAGTAATTCAAAAATTTGCCATGAGATGTCAGAATGGTAGCTAATAATATTTAATGCATTTGGTTGATTTTCATTGATTTTTTGACAATAAATACTTTATAAATGTTATTACATATTATGTATCATACTTATTAATAAAGCCCTAAGAAGGTGTCCGATGTGTGAAACAACCAATCAGGCCTCAGGGATGCCTCAAGGATAACGCTGATTGGCGGAATACAGAGAGGGCGGAGTCGGAGAGGCAAATTCAAAATTTTTTTTAACCAGGAGAGATATCAATTTGGTTTCTTCCCTAAAACCTTCCCTTGATAAGAATTTAAATTCGTTGTTACAGGGTTTTTTGAAATTCGGCCCCTCAAATCCCCAAATCGCCAATTTAGAGTAAAAATTTGATTTTACTTTAATTTCTAAACCAGAAGAGATATCAATTTGGTTTCTTCATTAAATCCTTCCTTAGATAAAAATCTAAAATCGTAGTTTCAGAGTTTTTTGAAATTCGACAGCCCCCCCCCCCCACCAAATTTTTTATTCTTCTATTTCTTCAAATATTAACATGCTATTTTGGATTTAAAATTCTTGAATGAATATCTATTAAGGAATTTAAAAGTTTAAAGATTTTTTGTATAATTGCCCCCCCCCCGAAATTTTTAATTCTTCTATTTCTTCAAATAATTTAAAAGTTTAAAGATTTTTTGTGTAATTGCCCCCACCAAATTTTTAATTCTTCTGTTTCTTCAAATATTAACATGGTTTTTTGGATTTAAAATTTTTGAATGAATATCTATCAAGGGGTTTAAAAGTTTAAAGATTTATTGTGCAATTGCCCCACCCCCGAAATTTTTATTTTAAAATTGTTGATTTTTTTTAATAGGTCTGATTTCATTTGCATGCCCGTTGGCCCGAATCAGTTTATTAAAGGGAAATTGAGACTTGCTACCCGCCCGTAATTTTCTCATGGCCTTCAAAACCCACAGGCCGGGCAGGGCGAATACTCAAATTTTAAACTTGATTCATTGTATTTTCATTTAGGCAAAAATAATATGGAAAAGGAACCGAAACGTCTCCGGTGATTGAATCTGCATACAGAGTCTATTTATTGGCTGCTCCTGCCCATAATTATCCATCTTCACATCTCACAGCCACTACTTCGAACATAAAAATAATATGGGCTTTAAAATTAAGAGGAAAACTACTGATCACGTCCCGAGACGCCGCCCGCTAGGGTCAAGTTGAGATGGGCGCGGCGAATCGGCTGTTAGACTAGCCTGTCATCTATTGCAAGAATGCTGAACTCATTTGACAGATGATTTTTTAATAAATCATCTAAGCTTATTTTAAAAATTTCTTAATTAATATGTGATTAATAATAACAATAAATTCATTTTTAAATTAAAAAAATTAAAGATTATTGGGACATCTTGTATTTTTTTGTATTTGCTTGTTAACAAAAAAATTAATTATGATAATTTTTTAATAGGTAAGTCATTAAAAAAATTATAGCTCGAAGTCCCAATAATCTCGTATGAATTTAATTCATTTAAAAAAAACCGCATTGAAAAATTCCTTATAATAGTCTAGTTTTTTTTTAAGTACGTTGAGACATCGCTCCTGAACCCCCTTAATAAATATTTTGAAACATGCGGAGTGTATTATTTGTATAGGTCTATATAAATTTAATCAAAACTCATGTTTCAAAATAAATGTGATGATCCGAATAGATAAATTAGAAGAGTTACAAATTATATCAGGCCATCCAAAAAATTCGTATCCTGACCAGCAACTTCCTCCCTACCGAAAAATTCTGTGAGCGCCCATAGTTCTCTCAATTTGTGGTTTTAGCTCTTCCTGTACGTAATACTAAGGGAGACAGCTTATGCAGAGATTCCGGTGTCCGTCTGTCTGTCCATCCGTATAAAAATTACGGCCTGTACTAAAGGTCGTAGAAAAATAATAATTTTATATTGTAACAAGTAAGGAATACATTTAGTTCTAAAACTCCCCGTAATTACGCTCTCGAAGGCAGCACCTTACGCTGCCGCCGTCACTAGACTCAAAACTACCCCCTCCTCGCTACGACACTCTCAAGGAACGAGTAAGTTGGACTTTAGTTCCAATGCGCTCCGTAATCAAAATTCTGGGGGCAGCACTGGTACCAGTGCCAGCATCTCCCACTCTACTTACAAGCTACGCCCTGGGCCAATAGGAGCACAACCCCCGCTAAGACTCTCATCCCCTCTTCGAGTTGCTCCTGCCTTAGGGCTATAAAAAGGCCATTCCCACCCCATTTCGACAGTCTTTCTGGAGACTCGTCGCCAGTGACACTGGGCTAAACCGGGATACTCCCGCATAAGCCAGACTTTTGGTCACGTGGCGAGTACGCGCTCCTTGCCGTACCAGTCTCCCCGGGCGAGTACGCGCTCCTTGCCGTACAAGCTGTCACCCTCTCGGCGAGTACGCGCTCCTTGCCGTACAAGCTGTCACCCTCCCGACGAATACGCGCTACTTGCCGTACCAGCCTTCATCCTCCGGGGCTAAAGCGCGCTCTCGTGCCGTCTTAGTCTTACCCCCCCCACCCTCACCTAAGCTGCTAGTGCGCTACGTGCCACTTCAGCTCTCCGCCGCGCAACAGTGCCAACGCAGAAGATATCCGGGACCTCCGTGCGTTATTTCCGCGCGTTAGAGAAGATTTCCGTGCGTTATTTCCGCGCGTCAGAGAAGATTTCCGTGCGTTATTTCCGCGCGTCAGAGAAGATTCCCGTGCGTTATTTCCGCGCGTTAGAGAAGACCTCCGTGCGTTCTCCCTTACTGACAATATCCGCGACTCTCGAATCCTGTTGATTGAAGATATCCATAGTGTCTCAAGAGTTCCGGATAATCATTTATCTTTGTATATATCATTTTGTGTTTCTTGAATCAATAAATAGTTTTGTTAATATATTCAAATTTGGTTCTCTCGACCTTGAACCCCTTTATCTCCCTTTCCCTGAGATAATATTGTGAGTCCAGAAAAAGGATCCCCTTCCCTTTTCACCTCCCCCTTACAATATACGTATTCAGCATAAAAATCAGGGAAAAATACGTTTTGGTCACTAGCATTTCCGGTTTTTAAATGCTTTTATTTAACTTGCTCGTTCAAGGTCACCAACTTTGAGTCTTTGTTTAGGACACTTCCCGATGAGCTAGAGGTGTGAAATTTAATACTTAAGGGTCATTTTTAATGACAACATGATAAGGCTATTTTGATCAAAATCGACCTAACTAATGTGGTACTTTATTTGAAACCTCTCGAGAATTAATCTAATTTCAAAAGACTTCCCGATGAGCTAGAGGTGTGAAATTTAATACTTAAGAGTCATTTTTTATGACAACATGACAGGACCGTAACTAGGCAGGTGCAACAGTTGCACCCGCACAGGGCCCAGAGACCTAGGGGGCCCTAAAACGAAATTGCTAATTGAAATTTCTTTACAAATATCTTTTACAAAAATTTTATTCGAGATTTTAAAATAATATATATATATAAAATAAAATAATTTTATTTAAAATAACCCTGAAATTATACATTGTATATAATATTTAACACATTCATCAGAATGTAAACAAATGTGGCCATTTTAGCTCACACTGTGCGTAGTACTAAAGGAGAGAGCTTATGCAAAGATTCCGGTGTCCTGTCTGTTCGTCCGTCCGTAAGCATAAAATTTATGGCCTGAACTAAAGGTCGTAGAAAAATAATAATTACATATATATATTACAGTAGCGTAACTAGGTGGGGGCGAGGCCCCCCCCTCCCGCCCCGCCTCAGGCGCATCGAGCCCTTGGCGCCCCTTGAAACCGGCATAGGCGCCCTAGGCCATCTAAGATATAGCCCAGCGAATATGATTTTATCATATTCTTTCCATCGATTGTGTAAAAATATTGATTGTTTTCTTTTAAAATTATATTACAACTAGTATTCTACTATTTTAAATGAATTTAATTCCATCGTATGATCATTATCACTAAATAAATACGATGGCCCACATCGCCAGGACATATGATACATAAATTTACATGTATTGCCCTATTGACCAACTCCGGGACACTTAAAAATTTTGAAGGACTGAAGATGGGTAGATGAAATTCATCCGAAACGTACAATTAAATTGTATTAAATCGTAGGCTTTTGTTTTTTAGCTTCACCTGCTCCTTCTCCTTTCTATAGAAAAACAGCCATTGACTCAATTGATTGATTGATTGATTTATATATTTATTTATTTTTTTTTTTTGAAAAAATAATACCAAATTCAAAATCAGCGACCTCAAAAACCCTTGTGTACTGAATTCCAGAGAGATCAAATAACGTTTTCGACATTTGGCCATGTTCTCGGGATTTGGAACCACTGTGATGCGGTATTATTTTTGTATTTTTTTTTATGTATTGAATCTAATCTGATCTAATACTATTAAACGAGCAATGTACGTTTGTTTATATGTAAGCATATCAGTTCCCGAAAACGGCTCTAACGATTTTTTTTTTTTCAAATTTTAAATATATACTATGTGCGATCCAAATATGCAATTATGCTAGGTCTCAACTTCGAGAAACCTCGAGTACTAGTACTTTACTCGTGTACTTTATTTGTTTTTTTTTTTTTTTTAATTTTCTTGAAATTCCCTTTATAGATTTCTTTCAAATTTTAAATAAATTTATTTTCTTAATTCTTCTATACAATTCAAATTGCGCCCCTGGAATAGGGCCTACTAGTACTTTACTGGTGTACTTTTTTAGTTTTTTCCAATTTTCTCGAAATTCATTTTATAGATTTTATCCTTCGGTAAGAGAAAGTTGTGCACCGTGCTCGCCACACCAGATTTTTTGTGTCGAGATATATTTAGTTTCCCATAGCACCTTCCCAGGTAGAAATTCAACCTTAAAACTAGCTAATATTAAGCTAATTTTCTAAGTTTAAGCTTAAAATTAGCTAACTAAATTAGCTTAGTTTAAGCTTATTTTGTAACGCTTTGCATAGCTAGCAGCAAGCTTACCGAATTAGCTTAAAAATTAGCTAAAAAAACTAGCTAAAAATAAGGTTGTTTTGTTAGCTTAAAATAAGCTTGAAATTAGCTTAAAATAAGCTTAAAATTAGCTAACAAAACTAGCTAAGGGCAAGGTTGTTTTGTTAGCTTAAAATAAGCTTGGAATTAGCTAACAAAACTAGCTAAGGGCAAGGTATGGTATTTTGAGTTAAAAAAAAAAAGTATTTGCAAAAAATAAAATTTTTATTTAAAATATTTTTCCAACACAAACAAAAGATATAAAATACATATATATGGACCATTTATTTTGAAAGTGGTGTAAGTCCACTTTTTACAAAAAATGAGAAATCACATAATTTATCAATATATATTTATTTTTAAAACATGCAGTTAATAAATCACCATGTTATATTCTTTATGAAACCAAGCACTTAGCACTGGACCTAAAAATCTAAAAAAAAAATATTTTATCATTTAAGCTTATTTCTTATTTATTTTATATGTAATAAATATACTTACATAAATGATGAATAGCGTCTTTCAGGGGGGGGCAAAAGAGATATTTAAAAAATTAGTTTGCACCCCTCGAATTTTTAATACACAAATTTAAATTCTAAAAAAAAATTCACGATCCTATCAGGCCTAAAGTTTAGAGTAGACTAACCTGACCAAAGCTGCCTGTGTCCACTCTAACTGTAAATTCTTTTGTTTACAAATGCTTACTTTTTGGGTTTTTCCAGGTAGGCAGGGGGGTCTTTTTTTTTAAATTATAAATAAAAGAGTTAAAAATCAAGAATAATATTAGATTACTATATTTACACTCATTCTAAGTAATTAAAAAATTTATTATTTAAATTTTATTTAATATACTGATACTCTGCCAAATTTATATTTATTAAGAATAATTATTCAAAATGATTTTTCTCAAATTAAAAATTTTTTTATATACATTTGATAGAAGAGCAGGTGCTATGGAGGGGGGGGAGGGGGTTTGCCTGCGGCCCTGGTCAGTACCTTAAGATAAAAGTAATTACTTATTCGAATACAATACAACCTTATAGTATCAATGGAATGTAAGGTTGCTTTAAACTAGATATCCAAGATAAAAACGAACCTTGAAATTAGCTTAGAAAACTAGCTAAAAACAAGCTAATAATAAGCTAAAAACAAGCTAATAATAAGCTAAAAACAAGCTAATAATAAGCTAAAAACAAGCTAATAATAAGCTAAAAACAAGCTAATAATAAGCTAAAACAAGCTAATAATAAGCTAAAAACAAGCTAATAATAAGCTAAAAACAAGCTAATAATAAGCTAAAAAACAAGCTAATAATAAGCTAGAAATAAGATAGCAGCAACCTAAGGAAACTAGCTAATAACAAGCTAATAACAAGCTAATAATAAGCTAATAATAAGCTAATAACAAGCTAATAATAAGCTAATAATAAGCTAGAAATAAGCTTAAAAAACTATCTTAGACTCTAAGCTTAAATAAAGCTAATTCTAAGCTAATAACTTGTCCGACTAAGATAAATTTCTACCTGGGTTAGTTTCAAACTTGAGTTTTAAATGTTGTTAAACTATGGTTATTTTCCAAAATTTTAATCTCATATTTGGACATTTTATACACAATATAGAATCCTAATTAAATACAAAATTTCATAAGAATTGAAAAAAAAATTTTAAATGCTTAAAAAGTTCTAAAGGGGACCCCCTTTTGAATCGAAATTAACATACAAATTCCTTATAGGAAATTAACATTGGGCCTATGGGCGGAAAGTGAATTTAAAACGAGCCGAGACAGACGATAATGTTTGCAAGTGAGAGAGAGAATAAGAATAAGAATAAAGAAAATTTATTAAAGGCCCTGAGAACTTCATGTTCTCTTTATGAGCCGCAAAAGATTACATTAAATGTTATGATTTTTTCTTACATGACTGTATGCATTTTATTATTACATTTTTCGCTTTAATAATTAACTTTTCTTAACATACACATAAATTACATATTGTACACACCCATGAGAGAGAGAGAGAGAGAGAGAGAGAGAGAGAGAGAGAGATATGTTTTCTCCGATTTAAATAAAAGCATTTTTTTTTAAATCTTTTTTTTTATTTTATTTTTATTTTAAGCTTTTTAGTCTTTTAGTCTTATCAAAAATCATCAATATGATAAAGTACCACGTTAGTTTGGCCTGTATTGATTTGGTTCAATTGAAAAATTATTCATTATCATAAAAAAATGACTCGTAAATATCAAAATTTAAAACTATAGTTAATAGGGCCTTATTTGCGTGGGGCTTCAAATAAAGTACCACATTAGTTTGGTCTATTTTGATCAAAACCACCATATAGTGGCGTCATCAAAAATGACTCTTAAGTATTACATTTCACACCTCTAGCCCATCGGGAAGTCTTTTGAAATTACATTAATTCGCGAAGGGTTTCAAATAAAGTACCACATTAGTTTGGTCTATCAGGGCTCAAGTAAAAACGGAAAAATTTAGATAAAAAAAAAAAAAAAATTTAATGAAAATTTCTCTTTGAGAGGCCTCGGGGCCCTCAGGGCTCAAGTAAAAACGGAAAAATTTAGATTAAAAAAAAAAAAACAAAATTTAATGAAAATTTCTCTTTGAGAGGCTCTGACCCCTTGGGGTTCAGGAATATACGGTATTTTAAAAATATTTTTTTGTATGGAGGAGTGGGATATTTAAAGACAGGGCCGTTCCTGGCGGGCGTGCACTCCGTGTCAGCACGGAGGCGCCAGTCCCAAAGGGCGCCGGTGGCGCCTTCCAAAGGAAGGAGAAGACGAAAAGCCAAAGGGCGACGGAGGCGCAAAGCCAAAGAGCGACGGAGGCGCAAAGCCAAAGGGACGGAGGCGCCTTCCAAAGGACGGCGGAGACTCAAAGCCAAAGGGCATTTTCGTGCCTGGGTCCTTGGTCCCAGTGGCGTAGCGAGCTTAACTCGCGCCCGGGGCACAATACCTTTTTAGCGCCCCCCCCCCCCCCATTTAAAAACCATATAATATTACATGTAAAATATACAAAATTATTATATTACACTGGCACTAAATTTAAAATATATTTTCCAGATATCAATTGTAATAAAAATAAAAATTATCCAGCAATTTTTTGTATTTTGGACCATTTGGCGCCCCTTTGTGAGTAGCGCCAGGGGCATGATGACCCCTCTTGCTCCCCCCTCGCTTAGCCACTGCTTGGTCCGTCGCAAGTGAGAAAAATTTATTTCAAAAGAATTGGCTGCCAATCATTTGAAATAATTGGCGTAACTATATTGAATGGCGCCCCCCCGCGGGTACAAGAATGTCGCCCCCCTCCAAAAAAAAATAAAAAAAAATCTGGTGTGACTGTCGCACAGCACACAACTTTCTCTTACCTTCGGTAATCGAAAGTTGTGTTCTGTGCTTGTCAAACCAGATTTTTCGTGTCGACATATATTTAGTTCCCGGCAGTACGGAACATTAGAATTCAAGATGTAAAATTTATAGGGTCCGACCGAAACAAGATTTTCAGCCGAAACCGAAACCGAATATTCGGCCTCAACCTTAGTTTCGGCCGAAACCGTAACCGAAACCGAAACTTGTATTTTCTATAAAAATTTTTTTTCATTTTTCCTTTTTTTTTTTTTGAATTTTTTTTTCCCTCCCGTGAAAATCATTTTACCTTTTTTTTAGGGAGACTAAAATTTTTTTCTCCCTCAAGAGCAAATTATTTGACCTTTTTTTTTTTTTTTTTTTTTGCATGCGAGTCTCATCCCATTTTTTTCAGTCTCTGGTTTCGGCCGGCCGAAAGGTTCGGCCACTTTTTGGCCGAAACCGAAACTACGGCCGAAACCATGATTTTTGGCCGAAACTGGCCGAAACCGTAACCGAAACCGAATATTCGGTCGGTTCCTAAAAATTTATAAACAGAAAAACAATTTATATTTTGTTACCATGGCAACCATTTCTCCTATTCTTCCTATGAAGTACAAGAGTAAAGTGTGCTTCAAACAATTTTGAGAGAAAAATGAGAATATACATTTTAAAGAGCATCTAAAAAATAATTGATTTTTGAATTTTAATCAAAATCGTTATAGCAAATTTTGAGAAAATCGAAAAAAACTGAAAAAGTACATCAGTAAAGTACTAGTACCCTTTGGCCAATTTTGATTAAAAGCTTATTTTCACGCTCCCGGGGGGGTGTTTAACTTAAATATAAAATTTCAGCCTCATAGCTAAATTCCTTCATGCTTAAAATTGAACACACACACACACCCACACACCCCCACACCCACACACACCCACACACAGACAGACCATGTCGCGAAAACCACTTTTTTGGATTCAGGGGACCTCAAAACGTGAAGATCCATCAAAATCTCGACATCGAATTTTTGACATGAATCCAATACTTTCTCTGTATATATATATTACATATATACATAGGTAAGAGAAAGTAAAAAATAAAAGGGGAATGAATGACTTCCCCGAGACTTTCTCGTATATTCTTTTGGAATTATATCTGGGTGTGTGTGTGTGTGTGAACACGATTGCTTAAAAAGGCAAGCAGCCAGATCAATGAAATTTGGTATATACTCCTTTCACTAAAATTGTAGATTTATATCAACTTTTGGAGTAAATACTTCACCTGGAAGTAGTACTTACCTAATAAGTTTTTTTCAAAAATTATAAAATTTTCAATTTTTGTTATATTATGATAAATTACTCTATTTTAAAAAGTTTTTATTTTTTGACATTTTTTCGAAAACTGAATAGTTTTTGAAATAATCAACGAAGAAAAAAAAAATTTCGTTAAATTTGAAAAAAATTCAAAACAAAATCATACAGTTTGCTTCACAAATTCATTTGTTTATATTTACATGTTTTTAGCTCTCACTCTACTGTACGTAGTACTAAGGGAAAGAGAGCTTATGTAGAGACTCCGGTGTGGTCCAGGGAAAAATACGTTTTTGTTGCTAGCACTTCCGGTTTTTTAAATATTTAACATTTTTTAATTTTACATTTGGGTCATCATTCCACGTCAGTTCAACCAGGCCATTTCACCCAAAATCTCAGATTTTTATGAAACTTGGTATGTTTGTTCTATGTATAGAGATAAGTAACAAGTGGCGTAGCGAGCTTAACTCGCGCCCGGGGCACAATACCTTTTTAGCGCCCCCCCCCCCCCAATTCGAAAACCATATAATATTATATGTAAAATATACAAAATTATTATATTACACTGGTACTAAATTTAAAATATATTTTCCAGAAATCAATTATAATAAAAATAAAAATTATCCAGCAATTTTTTGTTTTGCGGGCCATTTGGCGCCGCTTTGTGAGTAGCGCCCGGGGCATGATAACCCCCCTTGCTCCCCCCTCGCTACGCCACTGTAAGTAACAGCACCAAATTTCAATTTTTTATCTCACTTAGTTTTCGAGTTATGGCACTTTAAAGTTTTGATTTTTCACCTTCCGCGGCTTGGAGAATGCCAAACAAAATGTGACATAGAAGAGAAAATAATTTCTCATTTATTTATTTGACCACCAATCTAGATGAAATTTTTATGGTAGGTTCTTTAAACAATAAAGACTTAGAAAAAAAAATATATCACGAATCTAAGTTAATCCTAAAATATAAAAAAAAATTCATATTGTTGATTTTTTTTAGTTTTGAAAACGCAAACATGGTTTAGCGCTAAAGCCAATATCTCCAAAAGGGAATGAGATATTCAAGAAATTTTTTTTTTCTAAATAATCTACATGAAATGGGCTTTAATTTAGTAAAATAAACATTTTGTGTATTTTGTTCCCTCTATTTCTAAAGTCCATTGCAAGTTTCAATATATAGTTTTACATGTTAAAAAGGTTTCAAGGGCAAAATGAAAATATACATTTTAAAGAGCATCTAAAAAATAATTGATTTATGAATTTTAATAAAAATCGTTGGAGCGAATTTTGAGAAAATTGAAAAAAACTGAAAAAGTACATCAGTAAAGTACTAGTACTTTTTGGCCGATTTTGTTCAAAAGCTTATTTTGAGTGTCCGAAACGGTGCCTAACTTAAATATAAAATTTCAACTTACTAGCTCAATCCTTTTATGCTTTCATTTAAACAATGTGTTTTCGTCTGTGTCCAGTAATAAGCAGACACACACACAGAGTTCATTTGAAATCATGAAAGAATTGAGCTAGGAGGTAATTTGAATAAATAAATATTTTTTTATTAATGAATATTTTTAAATAAAGAATTATATATATCATGTGTTGGTCCATGAGGTAATTATGAAAAACATATAACCAAGTATTTATTAATTTAAATAAGCGAAAAATGTAGGTACCGCCGGGATTTGCACCACGGATCTTGTCGATTTACGCTCAACACGCCCTACTGTTGGACCACAGTAGTAGACTGAAATCAGCGATCTATCATAATTTAAATAAGCGAGTGCGTACTGTGGTCCAACAGTAGGGCGTGTTGAGCGTAAATCGACAAGATCCGTGGTGCAAATCCCGGCGGTACCTACATTTTTCGCTTATTTAAATTAATAAATACTTGGTTATATGTTTTTCATAATTACCTCATGGACCAACACATGATATATATAATTCTTTATTTATTAATTGCATAATTGAGTTAATTTCTCAAAACGTTCATCTAGATCGCGCCTCAGCAACGGAGAAATCTGAACGCTTGATTTGAGCGGCGTTTCTCTAGTAGACTGAAATCAGCGATCTATCATAATTTAAATAAGCGAGTGCGTACTGTGGTCCAACAGTAGGGCGTGTTGAGCGTAAATCGACAAGATCCGTGGTGCAAATCCCGGCGGTACCTACATTTTTCGCTTATTTAAATTAATAAATACTTGGTTATATGTTTTTCATGAATATTTTTTTATTTTCCTTCTCTATGAAAAAGAGGATAGTGATAGTTCGCGTGGAGGAAAGAAAGATTTATCAAAATCTAAGCTACCGTAGCATTCGCCAAACTTGAAAATCAGTACAGGTTTAATCACTTAAAAAATTTTTTTTTTCATAATTTAGTTGGGAGGGAGGGGGGGGGGGGCGCAAAAAATGACCTGGCACGGAGGCGACAACATACCCAGGAACGGCCCTGTTTAAAGATGAGCATCCCCCCCCAAAAAAAAAAATTCAATATAAGGCCCCCTCTTCTAGTGCCGCCCCAGGCCCCCAACTGCCTCGGTACGCCTCTGGCTTGAAGCCATAAAGACCAAACCTTTTATATTACAAAATGCTTCATGCAATAATGTAATAATTTTCTTGTCCACTGAGGAAGGCGAGCTCCCAAAATTAAAATTTACTAAGTTGAATTTTATTTTTTGCCAAAAGATAATATATAACATTTTTTTTATTTCAATTATCATATCATATACTTATATATTAAACCGGTGTCCGATGTGTGAACCCACCAATCAGGCCTCAGGGATGCCTCAGGGATAGCGCTGATTGGCGAAATTCAGAGAGGGCGGAGTCGGAGAGGCAAATTCAAAATTTTTTTAAATAATTTATTTTAATTATTTACAGCCTTCAATTTAATAAATTATAGTTTAAAAAAGCTAAAAAGAGGCAAATTTAAAACTTTAAAAGCTAAAAAGAGGCAAATTTAAAACTTTACAGGCCTCAACTTCAATCCTTGAACTTAAATATGAACGCATAGAGAGTGCGACGAAGATGCCATCAAACAAGAGCTGCCAAAATTTCAACGAAACGCCATCCATCTATGAAGCATAGCCAAAATTTCAAAATGTCAACGAAATGTCAATTTTTAATTTAACCTATTTGTTAAAAGCCTTTTTATTTTTTTTTTATACCTATGTTTATATTTAGTTCTTAAAAATGTGAGTAATATTAATTCTTTTTATTTACTTTTAAGGACTCCATGTTGATAGAATAGATTAGTTAAAAAATATAGTCATTATACTCATTGATATTAAAGGTTAATATTCAAAATTTAGATGACAGAATATTTATAATTCTTATAGTAACAATAATAATGACAAAAACACTATTTTATTTATATAAAATAAATATCTCGAAAATATTGTAAATAATTAAAAAGCTAAGCCAGCTTCTTTGTATGTGGTGAAAATCTTTTCAATCGAGTTGACATATGCAGCTGTTCTCAAATCAAGACCAAGATTGTATTTCATCGCTGTTTTCATAATCGCCTGAAAATTAATTCCATTTATTAATTACAAATAGAAATGTTAAGTAAATTTTAAACACAAGATGTTAAAAAAAAAGTATTCAAAAAATTGAAACAAATCAAAAAACAAACAAACATTTTCACACTCAGGGGTTCACATGTGGTGAGTACGTGGGTATGGGCGTATCTAGGGGGTACCCCCCTCCCCCAGAAGGCACTCTCCCCCAAGAAAAATTGAGACAATATGGGGCAGGGGCGGATTAAAGGGGGAGGGGGAGGGGGCGATCGCCGCTAGTATTTTAAGATATTATTTAAAAAATTTTCATCCCCCAGAGAAGGCCTTCTGTAAATTCCAACCAACCGCCCCCACCGAAAATCGCATCCTGTCCCATGAAATGCGACAAAAATTTATTTAAATTTAATTGGCTACCTCCCAATCCAATTAAATAAATAGGGATGGGGTCTACATGGCCAGAGATTGAAGTAATTCGTTAAAATCTTATAAACTCGAGAATCACTGAAATTAATTTAAATTTTTACTTTCTCTTACTTAAATATGTATATACAAAGTATATAGGGAGAAAGTATTGGATTCATGTCAAAAATTCGATGTCGAGATTTTGTTGTTTGAGATCCCTTGATTCCAAAAAAGTGAGTTCCGCAAAATGATCTGTCTGTCTGTAGACAAACAAAATATCTCAACAAAGAAATAAGCTAAAAGGTTGAAATTTTATATTCAAGTGAAGCTTTTAAACAAAATGGGCCAAAGAGTAGGTCTACTAGTACTTTGCAGATGTACTTTTTCAATTTTTTCTATTTTCCCAATATTGACTCCAAAGATTTTGATTAAAATTCATAAATCAATTATTTTTTAGATGCTCTTTAAAAATTCTGGTGTGACAACACAGAACACAACTTTATTATTATATTATAACTGATATATTATAAGATAAGAGAAAGTTATGTGCTGTGCGAACACACACCAGATTTTTTTTTAAAATAATCGTTTATCATAGATGCGGTAGATAATTTTTTTTTCTAATAAAGATGTCAAATAAATAAAAAATTCTCATCTAATTACAGCCCCACAAATAGCTCTAATATGTCTACTTGCTAATTAGCTCGTAATTGTCTCTGAACCAAACTGAAAATTAATTCCAAGGACATTTTAAATAGTTTTTTTTTTTTTTTTTTTTTTATCTAACAAGGTCAGGTGTTTCTATAACAAAATATTTCTCTCCCCTTTCTTGGTCGAGAGATTAGAGATGTTGACAAATTTAAAAAGGTTCGGACCCCAGAGGATTCGTTCGATTTATTTAAATCATTTGGATACCAGTGTAAATAAATAAATATGCTTTGATCCGAATATAACAGTATATCGTAATTAATATAAGTATCGTTCAAGTCTAACAATGTGCCCCGGGGCTTGGAGTAGTTGGTAGCGTGCCTACCTTCGGGGGTTCGGACCCCAGGCAGTCCGATGATTTTATTTAAGGCATTTGGATACCAAATGACTTAAATAGAAATGCCTGGACCCCCAAATAGAGTATCGTTTAAAGTCTTAAATAGCCTAAGTTGCCAAAAAGACTGTGTGAATTTGAGTGTGAATGAGAAAAATCTGGTGTGACTGGCGCACAGCACACAACTTTCTCTTACCCTTCGGTAAGAGAAAGTTGTGCACTGTGCTGGTCACACCAGATTTTTTGTAACTTAGGTACCTTTGAAGAATCTCAAAATAAGCTTTTGAACAAAATCGGCCAAAAAGTACTAGTACTTTACTGATGTACTTTTTCAGTTTTTTTTCGATTTTCTCAAAATTCCCTCCAAGGATTTTTTTTAAAATTCATAAATGAACTATTTTTTAGATGCTCTTTAAAATGTATATTCTCATTTTGCCGTTGAAATCTTCTGAAGACCACTTTACTCTTGTTCTTCATAGGAAAGATAGAAATGGTTGCCATGGTAACGGAATTTAAATCTTTTTCTTTTTATTAGATTAAAAATCAATTGCCCTCGGGGCATGGCGTAGAGAGTTAGCGTGCTAACCTCATATACCAAACGTCGCGGATTCGGACCCCAGGCAGTCCGATGATTTTATTTAAGCCAATTGGATACCAAATGGCTTAAATAAGAATGCCTGGACCCCATATATGTATATTTATTAATAACGGATATCGTAAAAAGTCTTATATGGCCTGAGTTGCCGAAAAGACTGTGTGAATGTGTGTGTGAGTGTGAGTGTGAATGAGAAAAAAGTGTGAATGTTTTTTTTTTTATAAAAAATCAATTATTATTTAAATTCCTATTTTTTTTAAATTTATTTGTGTCTTTAATTGTTTCAAAGAAAACATATATGTCTCTCTCTCACTTGCAAACATTATCGTCTCTCTCTACTCTTTTTAAATTCCCCTTTCCACCTTATCTTCGCATAGGAACAATGTTAATTTCCTATAGGGATTTGTATGTTAATTTAGATTCAAAAGGGGGGTCCCCTTTAGAACTTTTTAGGCATTTAAAATTTTTTTTCCAATTCTTATGAAATTTTGTATTTATTTACGATTCTATATTGTGTATAAAATGTCCAGATATGAGATTAAAATTTTGAAAAATAACCATAGTTTATTTGAAGCAGTCAACATTTAAAATGCAAGTTTGAAACTAAGGTGCTATCGGAAACTAAATATATCTCGACACAAAAAATCTGGTGTGACCAGCACAGTGCGCAACTTTCTCTTACCGAAGGGTAAGAGAAAGTTGTGTGCTGTGCGCCAGTCACACCAGATTTTTTAATCTAATAAAAAGAAAAAGATTTAAATTCCGTTACCATGGCAACCATTTCTATCTTTCCTATGAAGAACAAGAGTAAAGTGGTCTTCAGAAGATTTCAACGGCAAAATGAGAATATACATTTTAAAGAGCATCTAAAAAATAGTTCATTTATGAATTTTAAAAAAAAATCCTTGGAGGGAATTTTGAGAAAATCGAAAAAAACTGAAAAAGTACATCAGTAAAGTACTAGTACTTTTTGGCCGATTTTGTTCAAAAGCTTATTTTGGGATTCTTCAAAGGTA